>JAVJIF010012413.1:0-89629 GCA_038442645.1 Agave tequilana
TTTGATGATGACTAACTTATGAAGTTATGTTACTAATGATCTTGTGTTTATTAAGTTTCAGATATGATCAAGATCTTAGTTGGTATTTTAGCTTCAACAAAAGACTCGAAGTAAATATTTGAAGTTATCACGTGTTGATTCAAGAGCTCGCATTTAAAGTTCGCATTCAAGAACTCGAGATGGAATCGTCGCGTTTTGGATTGGTTTTGGATCGAGTCAACTTGGAGAGAAGATCGACAAGAAGACTTTGGTCTATGTTTGTTTGTTTAGATCTTGCGTAAGGATAATCTAGTTTGAATTGCTCAAGTACACACACAAACACAAGGTTATAGTTTTTGATTTTCGGTTTAATTATTTTAATTTCAAGAATATGTTTGCATGGTTTACATCTCAATAGAATAGTTTTTTGGTTTATATATGTGTTGGATTCTATCCACACATATTAGCTTTATTGTTATTGAGAAACTTACTTTTATGTATTTTGGTTAACATATATACGTTTTGTATTTTAATATATCATATATATATATATGGTTTCATGAATAGATTTCATCAAAATAAGTTTACATGATTTATATGTATATTGAATTTCATCCATATACATTTATGGTTCATATATGTTTAGAAAAACTTATTGATGTATCTAATTCATGTGTTTAAGTTCTGCTTTTATCAAAAATTATTTGGTATATATTATCAAAAATAAGTCTCTATTCATTTACTATGTGTATTGGATTCTATCCATACACACAATACTTCAAATGTGTTTCAATATCTTATTTTTGTATTTAACAAGTTTTAGAGAAAAATCCGATTTTCATTTCAATTTTTGGATTTTGAAAAATACAATTTTATTTTTTGCCTATATTTCTTCATCATAAAAATAGTTCAATTATTTGTAATATATATTTATTTTTATCACAATATTTCTATTTTAAATTATTTATATGACTTATTTTGTGGAATTTATTGGGATTTAATTGAATTTTTATGGATTTAACAAGTTGGTTTTAAATCCCTTTTAAATTGCAGTTTTAGGCTGCTTATGGTCGACCGACCGGTCAACCGTAGGCTATCTCGGTCGAACAAACCGATCGACCGACGTGCACACATGCACGAGCCCAACTAGCAGTCGACCGATCGGTCGACCGACTGGCTCAACCCTACTTTCTGGTTGGCCCCGGTCGACCGGACGGTCGACCGACAGAGAGTTACACTCTCTGTGTATTGGGGGTGGTCGACTGGGTGGTCGACCGACAACCCTATTTGTCATAAAAGTGACTGTTGGACAGTAGACCAGACGGTCGACCAACAGGCTAATTTGGCCTAGGTTCTGCCCTAACGGTTAATTTTTGTTTGGCTATTAAAGGGGCTTACTTAGCCAGATTTTGACAAGATTTTCAAGAGCAATATTTCCTATCTTCAACTGAGTTTTTGCAGCAAGTTTTAATAAGTTTTTGGTGCTTATAAATCTAAATCTCTATTTGTTTCAAAGTTTGAAAAATAAAAAAAAAGTTTTTGGAAATCTAGTTTCTACTTTAATTTCTATATCATTTCAAGAATTTTCCCAAGAGTTTTAGTTTGTGTTTATTTTTCAAAAATTGTGTGCACTCACATATTTGAGCTCTTCATTATAAATCTATCCTCTAGGATTTTTATTGTGAGGGTGTTTTGTTTGTGATCTTTGTGATCACCAAGTATTATTTGTGATCTTTGTGATCATCAAGCTGTAATCTTTCTTTGCTTTGTGCTTGATTTTGTGCCTTCCCTCTTGTATAGAGGTGTGAGAGTTGGATTTGTGTACTCCTCGTTGTAAGTTGTAATTCCCCGGTGGAGGTCCCTTTATGGAAGGTCCTTGGTGGACATAGCGAAAATTCTTCTGTGTGAAGGCGGGAACATAGAGTGGTGGCTCGAACCTCGAAACATATCTTGGTGTTTACGTTTGAATCTTTCTCCCTCAACTCTCTACTCTTTATATCTTGCATTGCTATTCTTACTCATACTTATTCATGCTTGATATTGTTTATGTGTTCACACTAGTAGTCAACCAAGAAGAGCTATTGAAGTACCTCAACTTTTAGTTTAGAGGAATCGTGAGAAGAAGTTCTAGAGCCCTTCATGGAGAATTCGGCTTTACTCTTGGTTATGCATTGTGTGTTAGCATTTAGTTTTAATTCCACATTATTTGTCATATAGATTAGCACTACACCTATTCCCCCTCTAGGTGTACTTTCATGTTGCGCCTGTTGCACTCGAGCTTACTCCTCAAATTTCGTGGCTATCTCTTCTGGAATATCAGCCATATAACGAAGGATTTTGTCTCCCTATAAGAGTTAGATGAATGGGATCCCACAATGGCAGAGTGCTTGTCGTCTGTTTCAATCCCTCTAGCCAGCAAATTGTAGTCGATTGGGACAACTGCTTCAATTCGGATCCGAGTGTGTTGGTAAATTCTTTCAAGCTTGATCAATATTTCTTTCAAACTTGAGGAACATTCAGTATCTGACTCCTCAGAACTAAAGGCAAGTTACTTTCCTTTCGACTTGTTTAGCGTGGTGCTTGGACCCACCATGTTGGAAGTCACCTCCGGGTAATCAGCGTCAGAGAACTACTTCTTCTTGCGAGATTGTCACCTTTTGGCAGAGTTTGAGTTTGAAGCTACTGACATTAGGCTAAAAACTAAAGGCTTAGTCATCTGAAAGTTGCAGTAACAACCAAGATAAACACTAGCAATGGCACTGAGGAGTGAGTTGATAAACGCTTCTCTTCCTTGCCAAGTAGTTCCTCAGATTTGTTGCAAAGGTATCTGAAAAACTAGCTTCGAACCCATGGGGGTGAGGGCTTCCCAGTTCAGTACTGAACTCGGCCAGGACGCAACTGTCGCATTTTTGAAGTGAAACACAAACGTCACATTCTGGCATAGCCTCATATTGAACACGCTTCTCGTGTTTCAGAAGAAACGCGAAGGTCGCGTTTTGACACTATTTACTGCTGAATATGACTCTCGCATTTTAGAACTGAAACGCAAAGGTCGTGTTATGGCGCGGCCTTAGGCTGAACGCGGATCTCGCATTCTTGAAGTGAGACGTAGATTTCACATTTTGGCACAGCTTGAGGCTGGATGCGAACTTCGCATTTTGGAACAACTTGAGGCTGAACGCGAACTTTATGTTTTGGCATTGAAACGCATAGCTCATGAACACGAGCATCGTATTTTTTGCAGAAACATGAGGCTGAACATGAGCTTCGCGTTTGGTGCCTACAACACTGTCTTAAGTCTCTGTTTGCTGATGGTGAGTTTGATGTCTTTGTCGATGATCAGCATTCCGCTTGGCTTGCAAGAGTTGTTGTGAACCCCCTGCAAACTGAGTTTGCTGAGTCTTGGGAGGAGTTTGGTAGCAAAATTGGCTTCCGCCACTGTGTTGGCCATGAGCCAAGACATTAGCTTTGCGGGTTTCTTGAGAGACGTTAACGCAAGCCATGTTGGCTCTACGGGAGGTTGTCAGACCCTCAAGAAAGATTGAGCAACTTGCTTTGTCAAAAAGCGTATGTGATTCTCTATCAGAAGTTTTCGAAGAGGCTTGAGAGCGAGCTTGCTTGAGACTTAGGGGCTAATGGAGCCCGAGGAGAGAAGCTCTTCGAACTTCTCTTGGTCGAACTCGACGATGAGCGATTCGACCGTTGATCTGAGAAGCTTGAGGTTGGATTGCGCCACGTCCTTCTCATCAATGGAGAAAACTCTCCCTAACGAAGCCGCCATCTTTTGTTTTCTCAGAAAAATTGAAAGCATGTAAAATCTTTATTTGATTGTAAATAAAATTACAAATGATCAATAATCCAATTATAAAAGAGGGAAGAGAGGTTGGATCTTCCCTTTATTTAATGTTAGGTTCTTGATGTAGCAGTGGAGAGTGATTCTTGTTCTCCGTTAACCAGCCGAATCAGAAGCTTAATCTTCGGATCTTCTTGCTCTCATTAGAAGCACACTAGTAAAGTATAAAATCTAATCAGTGGTTAAAATCTCAAAGAGATAATAGAACTTGAACTCATCAAGTTTATAAAGAGTATTCTCTTCAACCGTCTTGTGCTCAAGTTTCAGCCATCTATAGTTATCCAGCATCAAGTATTAAGTATCATGTGTCTTTTTGAGGATTCTTCTTCTCTGGCCTATGGCTTCTTGGGTTCCTCCTCTAGAACTCCCCTTCATCCCCTAGCTATTCATAGCTATTTATCGAGAATTATGGGGTGTAACTAACCCCTTAAATCTCTCCATCATGAGAGAGGTGTAACCAACCCCTTAAATCTCTCTATAATGAGAAGTTATTCCCCATTATATGGAGAGAAAATGAGGTGTAACTTGTTGGAACTTGCTTTTGATGAAGACATTTGTGAAGCCATATCATTTGGAGCTCTATCACAAGCCTATTCAAGAGTTCTTCATGATCAAGACTTCCCAAGGAGAGTTGCTAATGATATATATTGTAATGGTTAATAGCATGTTAAAAGCCTTGACACATACACACACACACACATCATAGCCTATTAGTCGACTTATTGCTTACTGTAGTCGACTTATACTTGGTATAGTCGACTTACTCATTTCCCTAGTCGACTAGTCTTTTGTCCTAAAAGATCCCAACTCTCTGTTTGTCTCTGTTAGTCGACTTAACAGGATACCTAGTCGACTAATAGACTTTTGTAGTCGACTTATACTTTTCCCTAGTCGACTAATACTTGGCCTAGTCGACTTATAATATAGTTGTGGTCGACTTGGTTCAGTTTCCAGAAACTTGTCGTTTGAGTTTATCATGACCTAGTCGACTTGGTCTTCTCTATAGTCGACTAACCCAGTGAAATTTGCCTACTATAGTCGACTAACCCCAAATGTCAAGTCGACTAATGGCAATTTCTGACTGTTAGACAGTTTCTATTTTCTGGTATTTTCTTCAACATTATCCAACGTTTGAATATTCAAAATGGTCCTAATAACTACCCTAACTAACCCTAGAGTACAGCTATAAATAGGGTTGTTATCTTAGGCTAAAATACCAATTAAAATATATAGTTTTCTGACAAATCTCTGAAAAATATTCTGGTTCTTTAAAAACTGTTCCCACTTCCAGATTCTTCACCAATTCCTACTCTTTTGTGAAGATCTCTGAAAGTTCACCTATACTAGCCCTTGTCCATGATCACATACTGAATCAAAGCTTATAGGAAAGGTTATAATCACTCAAAGAAAGCATTGTACAAGAGCGTCTTCTTGGTGTAGAAGAGAGGTTATACAAGGTGTTTTGTTCTCTTGGTTGTAAGAGGAGTTGTACACATTTGGCAAAGGGATTTATCAAGTGGTGTACAAGGTGTTGATTTTGGGTGTACAAAGTCAAGGATAAAGGAAAATCTCAAGCGGGAGGCTTGGGGACTGGATGTAGGTCACGAGGACCGAACCAGGATAAATTACTCGTGTTTGCGATTGTGATTTTTTCTGTGATTTGTTTTTCCTTATTTGCAAGTACGTTTATTTCTTTATACTAATATTCTTGTGAGTGTTGACGCGTGTATTTTAGATCCACAATTGGCATTATCTTGGGACCAACAATTGGTATCAGAGTGAGGTCCTACACTTGGTATCAGAGCCCTGCATATTCAGTCAACAATCTATAAGGATGGCAACGGAGATCCCTTCGTCACAATTCAAAGAAGGACATTCTACACAATGTCCACCGCTATTTGACGGATTTAACTACAACTATTGGAAGTGTAGAATGAAGATCTACTTGCAATCGCTCAACTACGAACTTTAGAACATTGTACAAGCACCGTACACCAAACTGACTACCCACTACAACGCTTGAAGTGATGATCAAAAGAGGAATGCGAACCTTGACGCAAAAGTGATGAATGCTTTATTCTGTGCCTTAACCAAAGAAGAGTTCAACCGTGTGTCAACAGCCACTTCTGCAAATCAAATATGGCATACTCTTCAATTAACACACGAAGGCACAAATAAAGTTAAAGAATCTAAGATTTCTGTTCTTGTCCACAGGTCTGAACTATTCAAAATGAAGGAGAATGAAACCATCTCAGAAATGGTTACAAGATTCACCGACATAACAAATTCCTTAGCATCCCTTGGAAAGGAATACACCCAGGTCAAAAAAGTTCGCAAGATCCTTCGTGCACTCACATCAGATTGGGAGAAGAAGACAACCGCAATCAAAGAAGCGAATGATCTCTCAACAATGATATTAGAAAATCTTATTGGTAATTTAATGGCATATGAAGTGCAACTCGAAGAAAGAAAGAAGGATGAACAACAATCTCTCTCAAAGAAGAAAGAACTTGCCTTCCATGCATCCTCAGACACGGACAATTCAGATGACAATGAAGAGGAGATGGCAATGCTTTCAAGAAAATTCAGAAGATTCTTAAAGTAAGGTAAATTTAAATGTTTTAATTGCAATAAAACAGGTCATATGAAGAAGGATTGCCCATTGCTCAAAAACAAAGGTAAATTTAAGAGCAAAAAGTTCAGAAAGAAGAAAGACTACCAAGCATCATGGGAGAACAGTGATTCCTCTTCCTCTGACGAAGAAGAAACCACTGAACATGCCAACATCTATTACATGGTGCTAGAAGAAGATGAGGTATAATATACTGAACTTTTAGATGCATTCCATGAATTATTCAATGATCTAAAGAATGAAAAAATGAAAAATAAAGTTTTATCAAAGGAAAATGAAAAAACTTTTCAAAAAAAATTCATGTTATGTTTCACAAATTTCTTCTATAAATTTTCAAAAAGATGATTTTGAACAAGTGATATCATCATTGAAAAAGGATAATGAGAAATTTATAAAAGAAAATATTTTGCTTAAAAAGGAAGCTATGTCTTTAAATGAAAGAATTTCTGTGTTAGATAAAGACATCAGTTTTTAAAATAAAATATGAAGAGATTTTGAAAAATGTGACTAAGTTTAATCAAGGAAAAGAAAAGTTGAATGATTTGCTATCTTATCAAAAGATGTCACATAATCATTATGGTATTGGATTTTTTGAAAAATCTTCATATGTTAGTAATCCATATAATTCTTTTGTGAAAGAAAGTCTGATATTGTTTCAAAAAGAATTAAGAATAAGTTCATATGGATTCCTAAAAACTTAAGCATTTTTGACAAAAATACTTATATTGCATCATACATACATGATATATATAATTCATGCAATTATGTGTATATAAACAGATGGAAACCAAATTTAAATTGGGTTTGATCTCCTAAAGGTTAATGCTTTACTCTTTTGATTAGTACCATCTAACGTTTATCTTTCAGGTACCATATAAGAAGTTTGATAAGGACAATACTTCAATATTTATCATATATATACATGTTATGATGATATATTTGTTGCAGGAGGAGAACACAAGTGTTTCTATATCTGTTATAACCCATTTTCTTCAGGGGGAGAAAATATAACTTATTTTCTGCAGGGGGAGCATTCGTGCACATAAAGTGTCATCATCAAAAGGGGGAGAATGTTGGAACTTGCTTTTGATGAATACATTTGTGAAGCCATATCATTTGGAGCTCTATCACAAGCTTATTCAAGAGTTCTTCATGATCAAGACTTCCCAAGGAGAGTTGCTAATGATATGTATTGTAATGGTTAATAGCATGTTAAAAGCCTTGACACACACACACACACACATATCATAGCTATTAGTCGACTTATTGCTTACTGTAGTCGACTTATACTTGGTATAGTCGACTTACTCATTTCCCTAGTCGACTAGTTTTTTGTTCTAAAAGATTCCAACTCTCTGTTTGTCTCTGTTAGTCGACTTAACAGGATACCTAGTCGACTAATAGACTTTTGTAGTCGACTTATACTTTCCCCTAGTCGACTAATACCTGGCCTAGTCGACTTATAATATAGTTGTGGTCGACTTGGTTCAGTTTTCAAAATTTGTCGTTTGAGTTTATCATGACCTAGTCGACTTGGTCTTCTCTATAGTCGACTAACCCAGTGAAATTTGCCTATTATGGTCGACTAACCCCAAATGTCAAGTCGACTAATGGCGGTTTCTGACTGTTGGACAGTTTCTATTTTCTGATATTTTCTTCAACGTTATCCAACATTTGAATATTCAAAATGGTCCTAATAACTACCCTAACTAACCCTAGAGTATAGCTATAAATAGGGTTGTTATCCTAGGCTAAAATACCAATTAAATATATAGTTTTCTGACCAAATCTCTGAAAAATATTCTGGTTCTTTGAAAACTGTTCCCACTTCCAAATTCTTCACCAATTCCTACTCTTTTGTGAAGATCTCTGAAAGTTCACCTATACTAGCCCTTGTCCACGATCACATACTGAATCAAGGCTTATAGGAAAGGTTGTAATCACTCAAAGAAAATATTGTACAAGAGCGTCTTCTTGGTGTAGAAGAGAGGTTATACAAGGTGTTTTGTTCTCTTGGTTGTAAGAGGAGTTGTACACATTTGGCAAAGGAAATTTGTCAAGTGGTGTACAAGGTGTTGATTTTGGGTGTACAAAGTCAAGGATAAAGGAAAATCTCAAGCGGGAGGCTTGGGGACTGGATGTAGGTCACGAGGACCGAACCAGGATAAATCACTCGTATTTGCGATTGTTATCTTTTCTGTGATTTGTTTTTCCTTATTTGCAAGTACATTTATTTCTTTATACTAATATTCTTGTGAGTGTTGACGCGTGTATTTTAGATCCACAATTGACATCATCTCGGGACCAACAATTGGTATCAGAGTGAGGTCCTACATAACTGACCAAGTTTGCGGCTGTCAGAGATGCGGGTCTCACACTGTACGCGGACCTCACTCTGATGTTAAGACGCGGAGCTCATAGGCTCACGTCTGTGCTAGAATGTGGAGCTCACATGCTTACATTGGAGTTGAAACGCGAAGCTATGCAGGCTTGCGTTTTGATGTTGAAACGGGACCCTGAGATCTACGTATGAATAGCAGCATGACTATCGCGTTTGTCATAGAACGTGATCCTCGCGTCGTGTTGTTAATGAAGTCCGCGTTTAAGGTTGGAACGCGATCTCTAAGTTTGCGAGGTTCGCGTCTGAGTTGAAACATGACCCTCGCGTTGCCATAAGGCTCGCGTTTGAGGCCGGAATGTGACATCCGCGTTTACAAGGTCCGCGTCTGAGTTTTGGGAACGCAGCCTTCGCGTTTGATAAAGAACGCGAGCTCTGCGTTTGGGTTAAAACGCGACCCTTACGTTTGGCATGAGGCCTGCATCTAAGGCTTAGTCTTCAGTAATTTTTAGACAGTATACACTCATGTCCAAGAAGAGCTCTATAAAGGTCACTGCAGAACCCCTAGTCAATTGAGCCTCTCACTCCTCATCCTTCTCTGCAAATACGGGCACAGTCTTCCGAAGACTGAAAAGAACATTGGTGTAACGCCCCGATCCTAAAGATACGGAGACGTTATGGCGACGTACCATACGCGAGGTGAAAACAACCTCACGCGTACGTTAAGCCTCAATACAGGAAATTACCTCATAGTTATAGGGGTCCCAGCCGGAAATAAGTACAAGAATACCTGCAGAAAAAGGTGAGTGATCATAACAGATAGGAAAGATAGGGACAAATAAGATAACAGCAATAAATCATAAAGATACCTATGAAGTGTCTCGATGAGGAATCTCCTATGTGACTCCAAGGCACTCTCGGATACTACGGTACGCGGATCTCCAATTTGGGCACACAAACCCAGGGTCGTCAGAAAGCGACCTAGTGAGTGGTAAAATGAAGGAGGCAGTAATATATACAATAGTAATACAAGCACGATACTAATATATAATACATGATGTGGGACTAGGATACCATATAATATGGATATAATAAGCAGTAGAAATATAAACATGTAAGCAGTAGAAATATATAAACAGGCCATTGGGTCATGTCTCTAATCGTATCCAGGTAATATCATAAATAATGTTGTCTAGTGATGATGTAAAAGAAATGAACAAGCTAGTGGTGACGTGATCGAAGTAACGTGATAGAAACGACCATGCGAGTGGTGACGTGGTAGGAGTGAACATGTAGATGGGCATATGCATTATAACCATAATACGGTAAGGTGTATAGACAGTAATGATGTCTGCAAGGTATACAGAACATAGAATATATGTACATATGCATGAATAGTATGCCACCACAGAAAATATAACATGTACCAGGTAAAGGAACAAGTATCCATGTAACATGATATCGAATAGATGATCAGGAACAGTAACAAGTACAACTAAACATGTATCAGGCAAGTCATGTCACAGTCATGTCATTTATACAATAGTAGCAATCAGTATCACTTGGTATTTTAATCAATCTCTTCCAGTGTCCCATACCACTGGCAGTTCATACTGGAGCCCGCACTCCAGTCGAACCCATCCGGACATGGCCTACGGGTACCATTATCCAAACGAGAGAGTGACCAAATAACAAGTATTCCCGACGTCACTATTGTGTGTATACTGTTTTTGTAACACCCCGCTCCCGAAATACGTACTTAGTTACGTATTCAGATTTTTCGATCGTATTTTTCGATTTACCTTCGGTATTTGTTTTGTATTACGAACTATTTATATGAACGTTTTGTCTTGGATTTGGATTCGTGGACTCGGAGTCAGCCCTAGTCTGAACCGGGGGCCCGAACCCAGTGCTTCGCTCGATTTGGTCTTTCTACTAATCCGATTTGACCGATTTCAGTTTTGAACATCATTTTCCAATATTCTAGATTTTCTGAAATTTTCCTGAATTAAGTTGAAAATCTTCAAAACCGGTGTCGACCAGTGCCGCTGACCGATTCCCGGATTTTTAACTTGCAAACGGATTGGAATTTCAAGAAGTGTCTTTTTACATTATTTCTTAAAATCACATGTTCTATCTAAATACTTTTTCTGAGGATTTTATGAATTTATGAAAATTCCACCGGATTCGGTATCAGCCAGTATCGCTGGTTGATTCCAGGATTTTTAGTTTACAATCGGAGTTGAATTTCTGGATTCCGCTTTCACTTTACTTCTTAAAATTATATTTTATTCTTTAATACATTTTCTGGGATTTTTCAGAATTTATCAAAATCTGGCCGACCCGGTGTAGACCGGTATCGGCGGTTGACTTCCGGATTTTTAATTTGAAAACGGGATTTTATTTTGGAAAACCGATTTCATATTATTCCTCAGGATGACGTTTTCTACCTCCGGGTATTTTTGGGGATTTTTCTGGAACAGTCGATTTTTCGCGACCATATTATAATATTATTATTTTATTCAAATCTTTCTTTTCTTTCTTTCTTTCCTTTGTTTTCTCCCACCAACTGCAGCCCACTCCCCCCACGTGGGAGACACCATACCAACCCTCACTCATTTAATTCTCTCCCATCACCAATCACAATCTCTCTCTCTCCTTCTCTTTTTCTTTTTCTTTTCCTTTTCTTTTCTTTCCCTTCTTCTCTTCTCTCTTCTTCTTCTTTTCCATTTCCTTAGCCGACGCCCTACCACCACCACCGCCGGCGCCTCCGGCCACCACGACGCCGGCGAGAAGACTCCCAACTCCGGCCATTCTCTTCCACCTTCAAAATCCCCACCAAATCACCTCCACCACCACCATGAATTTACCCCATCTCTTCTCTCTCTCTCTCTTTTCCTCCCGCTAGACCCGACCGCCGCCTCCACCTTCCTCTCCTCCGGCGCCCCGGTGGGGGGCCGAGCGCCGCCGGCGCGCTGCCGGCGGCTGGGCGCGGCCAGGGGGCCACCTGGCCCCCTGTGCGCAGTCCTGGAGGGGGCAGCAGCCCCCTCCCTTTCCCCTCTCTTTTGGGGGTGGCCGGAGGCCACCCGGCCTGCGCCGGCCACGGCGGCCGGCGCAGGGCACTGCGCCCCCCTGGCCGCAGCCAGGGGGCGGCAGCAGGACCAGCCCAGGCTGGCCTGGACTGGTGTGAGGAAGGGGGGCGGCAGCCCCCCCCACTCTCTTCCCCCTTCTCCGTTGAGCGCCGCCGGTGGCCAGGGCCGCCGCCGGCCGGCTTCCTGGCCGGCAGAGGCCGGCCAGGTGCCTCTGGGCCCACAGGGCCGTGGGCCCCTCCTTGATCCAAGGGGCTGCGTGAGCAGCCCTTCTCATTCTCACTCTCTCTCCTGGATCTTTCTCTCTCTCTCTCCAAGACTTTCTCTCTCCTCTCTCCTTCTCTCTCCCTGGATCTCTCACTCTCTCTCCTGGATCTTTCTCTCTCTCTCCAAGACTTTCTCTCTCCTCTCTCTTCTCTCTCTCCTCCTATTACAAGCTTTCTCTCTCCCCTCTCTCCTGGATCTCTTTCTTCCTCTCTCCTGAATTCTCTCACTTTCTCTTTCTCTCTCTCTCTCTCTCCTGAAACACACTCTCTTTCTCTCTCCTGTCTTCTCTCTCTCTCTTCCTAGTTCCTCTTCCTGTTCGTCTTCTCCATTTGGAAAGTGACTCTTTCAGGGCCGGCCACTCCTTTTGGATTGGGGCCGTGCTCTTCTTCGTCGGCAAGACTCAAGAGCCGGCCACTCCTTTTGGATTGGGGCCGCGTTCTTCTCCGTTGGCAAGACTTGGGGCCGGTACCCTCCTTTTGGATTGGGGCCGAACTTCCCTTCGTCGGGCGCAGCAAGGAATCTTGCCGGCGAGTGATTTTCCTCGCCAAGACTTTCCTAACGCGGATCTCACCCCGCGTCTAGGCAATCCCTTAACGCGCTCCGCGCGTTTCTGTATTGACGCGACGCAGAACCCACGTCCGCGTCCGCGTTTCCCTCGCGTCCGCACTTGAACGCAGATCTCGCGTTTGAGGCATCTATGCGACGCGAATCCCGCGTCTGCTATCCCGCGTCTTCTATTCTCGCGACGTGATCCCCACGTCTGTGATTCCCGCGTCTGGTACTTCCCGCGACGCGATCCCCGCGTCTGTGATTCCCGCATCTGCTATTCTTGCAACGCGAACCCCGCGTCTGTGATTCCTGCGTTTGCTAATCCCGCAACGCAACTTCCGCGTTTGCGACCCCCGCGTCTCACTTTTCAAACTCGCGTCTCCCTGTGTCTCTTCCTCTCTCTAACTCTTTCTCTCTCCTCTTCACTTTCTCTCTCCTCATAAAAATATATATATTATTTTATGGCGCGTGCGCGAGTTCCATGGATTCCAGACTTTCGGCTTTCCGGTGATTTAGGCGAGTGTTCTCGCTCTCGCCTCCACTTGGGTTTCCCCGCTTCGACGGGTCGACATGTATTTTATTCCATGTTTCTATGTACTTTGTATTGGGCTGAGTCCCTGTATTGTGTATGGCCGAGTGCCAATATCTGGACATGTATTGCTCTGTGACGAATGCTTGTACTAGGGTAGTTTCCTTCTTGTACACATACTATGCCTGTGATGTATTCTACTGCTTCATACTATGCCTGGCCAACCCTTCAACCTCCGGTCACTCACTATCTCGAAAGAGAGGTGATTGGGACCGGCAGGTCTCTCAGTTCAGCCTCCGGTCCCTCACTATCTCGAAAGAGGCGTGATTGGGATCGTCAGGTTTCTCAGCTCCGTCTGGTGAGCATGCTTAGCGCTCAGTGCTTTATTCACTAAATTCGTTTAGGCGAGTTGCTGCCGGATTTTCTACTCGTATCTTGATCCGAGTATCCCGGTAACCTCGCAGAGCGCATTAGTGTCTAAACTCTGTTCGCTGCCTGTGTCTCCAGCTTGTTCAGCTCCGCCTGGTTATCATGATCAGCGTTCAGCGCTTTACCACTAGATTCGTCTAGGCGAGTTGCTGCCGGATTTACCGCTCGTACTTCAGTCGAGTTGTCCCGGTAACCTTGCCAGACGCTCCAGGGATAAATCCTGTTTGCTGTCTGTATTTCCAGCTTGCCCAGCTCTGCTTGGTTGTGCTCAGCTACTATTCTACCACCGTGCCATTTCTTCATACCTGTCATTTATGCATGTTACTATTTAACACATGTATATCACCTGTCAACTGATTTGCTACCACCTAACACCTGACAAGCTCTACCTTGGCAAGACCTCTTGTTATGATATGACTTGCCACTGGACTAATATCAATCTCTTGACATGACTGGTTACCTGCCAATATCATCCTCTTGTCATGCTATCACTTGATACCCAGCATGATATACTTGACTCTCATGATTATCACGATAACGGGAATGATGACCTGACATCTTGATAGTACAAACTGTACTCCTGTTACTCATGTGATACCTTATAGTACGAACCAGTACTCCTGAGATACCTGTATTCCTGACTTGTTCCTGCTCATTCCCGGAATCTGATAATCATCTAATAAACCATAAAACTGGACAACTTGCATCGGGTCGGGGAAACTTGCGGCTATCAATATGTGTTCGTGTTTACAGTGGTACTAGGCATGTTGTGCAACTAAAACTTCTGGTCTGACCTGTGGGCCTCCAGGCGACCGAGGGGAGTGCTGGCTCCCTCCTTCTTGGTACCATCTTGATAAGGGCATAATATAAGACCCTCCTGAAGCCTTGCGGCTGGTTCCATACTCCAGCGATGGAACGTCCTGGGCCGTGGTCCCGGGTATGTACGGGACCCACTGTAAACATAGTTCGTTGATACCCTCGCTGGTTTCCAATAACAACCTTGCTTTACTCGGATATGGATCTATGTGTGCTGGGACGCTAGTTCACATAGCTAGATATCAGTGTAAGACGAGTAATAATAAGAATAATAATAACCGGCTCTTTAAGTTGTAAGTAGAGGTATGTGGAATGGGACGCATACTGAAGCCTGCAACTTAAACGGCTATGAATCTGTGATATGCCTTACCATATTTGCTTGTACTGGTTTTACATCGGATTCCGATTTTATGATTATTATTATAATAGCTGCTCATACCCTGCTTTATTCCTTGTATCCACCTGCCTCCTGTTCATTATCTTATCATGCCCTGAGTACAGTCGGGTTGTATGTGCTTGGATTATGGTGACATGAGACAAAGGTATATAGATGAGGGTTTCCTTGTTTGGATTATTCCTTCGACATACTAGTCTTATGGAGCCGTGATCTGAAACCATACAATCAGATTTGCTCGTCCTCGGCCTTATTTGGTTTATCACTTTACTTATACTTACCCTTGCTCGCCACTTGGCTTTTGTATTACCACTCGCCTGGGGAGTTTCATCTGACTCCCCTGGATTCTCATGTCCAGGTCATGGAGCTTGGAGCGTGTGGATTCTTCCAGTAGCTGATCAGAGTGGCGCAGCTGAAGCGTGGATCCCCAGCAGACCATCTGAAGCTCTATCCTTCCAGGCCCCCTGTGTGCCTCTCGAGTTTTCCTTTGTAAACTCGTGAGTGCCATTTATACTGTTCACTCTTGTACATCTCCTTGAAATCTCGCAATTGCGCATAGCAGTGATGTAATATTCATGTAATATTGGATCACCTCTGGTGATAACTTTGTAATTGTACTCATATGTTGGAATGTATATTGCACCACTCGCTTCCGTACTCTGATTCTTGCCTGTACTGATGCTTAGCGTATATACGTGAGGGTATTTCTGACCTGCGTATATACGTTGCAGTAACGTCTCCGTACCCGCCGGATCGGGGCGTTACAGGTTGGTATCAGAGCTTAGGCTCTCCCATCCTCAGTACGTCCAGATGGCAAATTAATGGTAAAGAAATTTGCAACTGGAATGCATGAGTCCTGATTATACAATCCAACTACAAGTACAGAGTTATCTATTTTCTTGATCATCTTTCCTTGATCCCTAATTCTTCCTATCTTTCCGGTTTTGGTTTTCGAAGCCCTTATACCAACTTAAGATATGGATATACTAGAGCGGTAGTGGCTGGTCCTGAATGAAGCTATGATGTGATCTCTTCGGCCAACTCTATGAGGCTCGGGTATTCTCTGGATTGATCTCGAACGGGTTATCTTTCAGAAGTTAATAGTCGGGATTCTCTATGGATATTCTACATTCTCTGCTATATCTTTCAGAGTGATCGATGCCTGGTATTCGGAATTCTCAATTATCGGTCTTCTTTATTATGCTTAGGACTATCAGGGTTTTCTTTATCTTCAGTATTCTGGCTTATTCTCAGAGCGACATTAAGTATGCAGTACAGCGGGAATTCTATTGCAAAGCTGTGGTATCAGTCAGTATTATTCGGCATCGTTCGGAGATTTATACAGTCAGAAATGCAGAGAACGTCTATATTCTGACTATTGATCAGTCAACTTGAGGGCCCTACCTATAGTGCTTCATATCTTAATTGGTATAAATTCCACCCTTGTCCCCTTTGTGTTCATTTTACCCCTTATCGAAATTGCGAGGACGCAATTTTTTGTAAGGTGGATGGAATGTAACACCCCGCTCCCGGAATACGTACTTAGTTACGCATTCTGATTTTTCGATCGTATTTTTCGATTTACCTTCGGTATTTGTTTTGTATTACGAACTATTTATATGAACGTTTTGTCTTGGATTTGGATTCGTGGACTCGGAGTCAGCCCTAGTCTGAACCGGGGGCCCGAACCAGTGCTTCGCTCGATTTGGTCTTTCTACTAATCCGATTTGACCGATTTCAGTTTTGAACATCATTTTCCAATATTCTAAATTTTCTGAAATTTTCCTGAATTAAGTTGAAAATCTTCAAAACCGGTGTCGACCAGTGCCGCTGACCGATTCCCGGATTTTTAACTTGCAAACGGATTGGAATTTCAAGAAGTGTCTTTTTACATTATTTCTTAAAATCACATTTCCTATCTAAATACTTTTTCTGAGGATTTTATGAATTTATGAAAATTCCACCGGATTCGGTATCAGCCAGTATCGCTGGTTGATTCTAGGATTTTAGTTTACAATCGGAGTTGAATTCTGGATTCCGCTTTCACTTTACTTCTTAAAATTATATTTTATTCTTTAATACATTTTCTGGGATTTTTCAGAATTTATCAAAATCTGGCCGACCCGGTGTAGACGGTATCGGCGGTTGACTTCCGGATTTTTAATTTGAAAACGGGATTTTATTTTGGAAAACCGATTTCATATTATTCCTCAGGATGACGTTTTCTACCTCCGGGTATTTTTGGGGATTTTTCTGGAACAGTCGATTTTTCGCGACCATATTATAATTATTATTTTATTCAAATCTTTCTTTTCTTTCTTTCTTTCCTTTGTTTTCTCCCACCAACTGCAGCCCACTCCCCCCACGTGGGAGACACCATACCAACCCTCACTCATTTAATTCTCTCCCATCACCAATCACAATCTCTCTCTCTCCTTCTCTTTTTCTTTTTCTTTTCCTTTTCTTTTCTTTCCCTTCTTCTCTTCTCTCTTCTTCTTCTTTTCCATTTCCTTAGCCGACGCCCTACCACCACCACCGCCGGCGCCTCCGGCCACCACGACGCCGGCGAGAAGACTCCCAACTCCGGCCATTCTCTTCCACCTTCAAAATCCCCACCAAATCACCTCCACCACCACCATGAATTTACCCCATCTCTTCCTCTCTCTCTCTCTTTTCCTCCCGCTAGACCCGACCGCCGCCTCCACCTTCCTCTCCTCCGGCGCCCCGGTGGGGGGCCGAGCGCCGCCGGCGCGCTGCCGGCGGCTGGGCGCGGCCAGGGGGCCACCTGGCCCCCTGTGCGCAGTCCTGGAGGGGGCAGCAGCCCCCTCCCTTTCCCCTCTCTTTTGGGGGTGGCCGGAGGCCACCCCGGCCTGCGCCGGCCACGGCGGCCGGCGCAGGGCACTGCGCCCCCCTGGCCGCAGCCAGGGGGCGGCAGCAGGACCAGCCCAGGCTGGCCTGGACTGGTGTGAGGAAGGGGGGCGGCAGCCCCCCCACTCTCTTCCCCCTTCTCCGTTGAGCGCCGCCGGCGGCCAGGGCCGCCGCCGGCCGGCTTCCTGGCCGGCAGAGGCCGACCAGGTGCCTCTGGGCCCACAGGGCCGTGGTCCCCTCCTTGATCCAAGGGGCTGCGTGAGCAGCCCTTCTCATTCTCACTCTCTCTCCTGGATCTTTCTCTCTCTCTCTCTCTCTCCAAGACTTTCTCTCTCCTCTCTCCTTCTCTCTCCCTGGATCTCTCACTCTCTCTCCTGGATCTTTCTCTCTCTCTCCAAGACTTTCTCTCTCCTCTCTCTTCTCTCTCTCCTCCTATTACAAGCTTTCTCTCTCCCCCTCTCTCCTGGATCTCTTTCTTCCTCTCTCCTGAATTCTCTCACTTTCTCTTTCTCTCTCTCTCTCTCTCTCCTGAAACACACTCTCTTTCTCTCTCCTGTCTTCTCTCTCTCTCTTCCTAGTTCCTCTTCCTGTTCGTCTTCTCCATTTGGAAAGTGACTCTTTCAGGGCCGGCCACTCCTTTTGGATTGGGGCCGTGCTCTTCTTCGTCGGCAAGACTCAAGAGCCGGCCACTCCTTTTGGATTGGGGCCGCGTTCTTCTCCGTTGGCAAGACTTGGGGCGGTACCCTCCTTTTGGATTGGGGCCGAACTTCCCTTCGTCGGGCGCAGCAAGGAATCTTGCCGGCGAGTGATTTTCCTCGCCAAGACTTTCCTAACGCGGATCTCACCCCGCGTCTAGGCAATCCCTTAACGCGCTCCGCGCGTTTCTGTATTGACGCGATGCAGAACCCACGTCCGCGTCCGCGTTTCCCTCGCGTCCGCACTTGAACGCAGATCTCGCGTTTGAGGCATCTATGCGACGCGAATCCCGCGTCTGCTATCCCGCGTCTGCTATTCTCGCGACGTGATCCCCACGTCTGTGATTCCCGCGTCTGGTACTTCCCGCGACGCGATCCCCGCGTCTGTGATTCCCGCATCTGCTATTCTTGCAACGCGAACCCCGCGTCTGTGATTCCTGCGTTTGCTAATCCCGCAACGCGACTTCCGCGTTTGCGACCCCCGCGTCTCACTTTCCAAACTCGCGTCTCCCTGTGTCTCTTCCTCTCTCTAACTCTTTCTCTCTCCTCTTCACTTTCTCTCTCCTCATAAAAATATATATATATTTTATGGCGCGTGCGCGAGTTCCATGGATTCCAGACTTTCGGCTTTCCGGTGATTTAGGCGAGTGTTCTCGCTCTCGCCTCCACTTGGGTTTCCCCGCTTCGACGGGTCGACATGTATTTTATTCCATGTTTCTATGTACTTTGTATTGGGCTGAGTCCCTGTATTGTGTATGGCCGAGTGCCAATATCTGGACATGTATTGCTCTGTGACGAATGCTTGTACTAGGGTAGTTTCCTTCTTGTACACATACTATGCCTGTGATGTATTCTACTGCTTCATACTATGCCTGGCCAACCCTTCAACCTCCGGTCACTCACTATCTCGAAAGAGAGGTGATTGGGACCGGCAGGTCTCTCAGTTCAGCCTCCGGTCCCTCACTATCTCGAAAGAGGCGTGATTGGGATCGTCAGGTTTCTCAGCTCCGTCTGGTGAGCATGCTTAGCGCTCAGTGCTTTATTCACTAAATTCGTTTAGGCGAGTTGCTGCCGGATTTTCTACTCGTATCTTGATCCGAGTATCCCGGTAACCTCGCAGAGCGCATTAGTGTCTAAACTCTGTTCGCTGCCTGTGTCTCCAGCTTGTTCAGCTCCGCCTGGTTATCATGATCAGCGTTCAGCGCTTTACCACTAGATTCGTCTAGGCGAGTTGCTGCCGGATTTACCGCTCGTACTTCAGTCGAGTTGTCCCGGTAACCTTGCCAGACGCTCCAGGGATAAATCCTGTTTGCTGTCTGTATTTCCAGCTTGCCCAGCTCCGCTTGGTTGTGCTCAGCTACTATTCTACCACCGTGTCATTTCTTCATACCTGTCATTTATGCATGTTACTATTTAACACATGTATATCACCTGTCAACTGATTTGCTACCACCTAACACCTGACAAGCTCTACCTTGGCAAGACCTCTTGTTATGATATGACTTGCCACTGGACTAATATCAATCTCTTGACATAACTGGTTACCTGCCAAATATCATCCTCTTGTCATGCTATCACTTGATACCCAGCATGATATACTTGACTCTCATGATTATCACGATAACGGGAATGATGACCTGACATCTTGATAGTACAAACTGTACTCCTGTTACTCATGTGATACCTTATAGTACGAACCAGTACTCCTGAGATACCTGTATTCCTGACTTGTTCCTGCTCATTCCCGGAATCTGATAATCATCTAATAAACCATAAAACTGGACAACTTGCATCGGGTCGGGGGAAACTTGCGGCTATCAATATGTGTTCGTGTTTACAGTGGTACTAGGCATGTTGTGCAACTAAAACTTCCGGTCTGACCTGTGGGCCTCCAGGCGACCGAGGGGAGTGCTGGCTCCCTCCTTCTTGGTACCATCTTGATAAGGGCATAATATAAGACCCTCCTGAAGCCTTGCGGCTGGTTCCATACTCCAGCGATGGAACGTCCTGGGCCGTGGTCCCGGGTATGTACGGGACCCACTGTAAACATAGTTCGTTGATACCCCCGCTGGTTTCCAATAACAACCTTGCTTTACTCGGATATGGATCTATGTGTGCTGGGACGCTAGTTCACATAGCTAGATATCAGTGTAAGACGAGTAATAATAAGAATAATAATAACCGGCTCTTAAGTTGTAAGTAGAGGTATGTGGAATGGGACGCATACTGAAGCCTGCAGCTTAAACGGCTATGAATCTGTGATATGCCTTACCATATTTGCTTGTACTGGTTTTACATCGGATTTCCGGTTTTATGATTATTATTATAATAGCTGCTCATACCCTGCTTTATTCCTTGTATCCACCTGCCTCCTGTTCATTATCTTATCATGCCCTGAGTACAGTCGGGTTGTATGTGCTTGGATTATGGTGACATGAGACAAAGGTATATAGATGAGGGTTTCCTTGTTTGAATTATTCCTTCGACGTACTAGTCTTATGGAGCCGTGATCTGAAACCATACAATCAGATTTGCTCGTCCTCGGCCTTATTTGGTTTATCACTTTACTTATACTTACCCTGCTCGCCACTTGGCTTTTGTATTACCACTCGCCTGGGGAGTTTCATCTGACTCTCCTGGATTCTCATGTCCAGGTCATGGAGCTTGGAGCGTGTGGATTCTTCCAGTAGCTGATCAGAGTGGCGCAGCTGAAGCGTGGATCCCCAGCAGACCATCTGAAGCTCTATCCTTCCAGGCCCCCTGTGTGCCTCTCGAGTTTTCCTTTTGTAAACTCGTGAGTGCCATTTATACTGTTCACTCTTGTACATCTCCTTGAAATCTCGCAATTGCGCATAGCAGTGATGTAATATTCATGTAATATTGGATCACCTCTGGTGATAACTTTGTAATTGTACTCATATGTTGGAATGTATAATGCACCACTCGCTTCCGTACTCTGATTCTTGCCTGTACTAATGCTTAGCGTATATACGTGAGGGTATTTCTGACCTGCGTATATACGTTGCAGTAACGTCTCCGTACCCGCCGGATCGGGGCGTTACAGTTTTATTATGTTAATTGGAAACCCATGGTCGAGGAGTTCTTATCGGGTGGGTGTATCCCGTGCATACCCGGGACAACGACTTTAAACAGACCCCTGGCTACTGAGACCAGGGCCAGCCCGCTAGAGCTGTAACATGTAACGGGAATCTCAATGAGCTAAAACAATAACGGGATGCTCATGAGTAACAGACGGTAGCCAGCACTACCCCGTCCCCTGCAGTGGGACAAACAATGGATCCAGACATCCACCCGACAAGATCTAGTCAACCGTCAAGTCTCCCCCATACCCAAGTTATCTTTACTATCTTTCACTATACAGTATATCAGGAACAAGTACAGGATATGGTACATGTAACACGATAACATGACATGAGCTCTGTTGATAGCACCAAACACGATAACGGGAAACGGGAACAATAGATATGGGATTTCACATATCACATATCAACAGCTCATGTATCCAGTAACGGGAACAATATCAGTAACGGGAAACAATCATATAACAAGAATACGGGGATAACATGGAACAATAATATATGTAATATGAACGGGGATCCATATGGCAAGAATAGAGAAACCATACATGCATGTGTAACAGGGATATGTAAACATGACATATATGTGTAACAGTGATATGTAAACATGACACAACTTTGTACCGAGCATCCAAGTAACGAATGTAACAATAATATGAAATGTGGTAGTCTGTGCATGGGTATATCCGTGTACTAGTGGAACATTTACGTGTAGCAATGATTCGTGTCATATCTCTTTGCTACTACATGTCATAACGGTGATCAGTGTATAATGTACTACCATGTCTAGTGAACTACAGTGTCCGTGTAACGATGATACCAGTGCATGTAATACGGTGTCTTGCATTCATATCTAGTGACAGTGTCGTGTCATTGAATATCGTGGCTTAGTATACATGTGACGATAGTTATCTAACCGTGATACAATACATGACATCATAGTGTCCAAGAATATGAATATGGTGAAATAGTGGCCCGAGTGTCAGGGGCTGTGCAGGTCTGATGACTGTGTCCGAGTTGTCTATGTCAGTATTTCGTGTTACTACAATTACCGCCCTATAGTTATATTAATTCAAGAAATACCCTACAATATTACCGGAATAACCTATTATACTGAGTTTCCCATAAGTACAAGTTAATAATGAATAGTTACCGTATTTATCGGCTATCAAGATCTATCAATCAATTTCGCTAAATATGATAAAAATATAATTTATAACAGAAAAACACTCACAAACTGGCCATAGGACTGTAGCTCTCTTTCTCACGATCACAACGGATCCAGAATCGTCCGAATCGGAGTCCGGGGTCTCCCGATATCGCCCGAATACTAAATCATAACAAATAGGGTTAAATATGTCATAAAAATGTTTAAATGTAAATACTAAAAAGGAGCAGGGGGTTTTCTGTAAGATTACCTTTATTGGGTTTGGATGCGGGTTTGGGCTCATAACGGGTCGGGTTTGGATCCATTAACCAAACCCAACTAACTTAAGTAAATGGGTTAATGGGTAACGGGTTCTTGGGTCGGGTTTAAAACCCAACCCCCTCCTTGGTTTAGTGGGTTCGGGTTACACTCGAACCCAATACAACAAAAGCAACAGCAGCAACCTTTGCTGCTGCGTGCCATGGCCGGCCAGCTGAGCTGGCCGGCGGCGAAGGGGGGCCCCACTGGCGGCGGTCCCGGCCGCCGGCGGCGCGGCCGTTAGGCCGGGGAGAGAGAGAGATAGAGATAGAGAGAGAGGGAGAGAAACATGGGGGTTTGGTTTACAGCAAAAGAAGAACAAGAAGAAGATGAAGAGGGGAAAGATGGCGGCGGTGGCGCTCGGCTTGGGCGAGGTGGCGGCCGGCCACCGGCCGCGTGGCCGGAGGCGGAGCCCGGTGGCGCGCCGGCCACCGGGGCGCCCCGCGCGCCGGCGGCAAGGCCGGCAGCGGCCTACCGCCTACAGGGAGAGAGGGACAGTGAGAGGGATAGAGAGAGAGAGAAAAGAGAGAAGGGAGAGAGAGAGAGGTTAGAGAGAGAGTGTTTATTGATCTTAATTAGAGAGAGAGAGTGAGGGAGATTTTAATAGGGGGAGAGAGAGGCGGTGGGAGAGTCAAAGGCGGTGGGGGATTCTTCCAGAGAAAGGAAGAAGAGGAAGGGAAAAGAAGAGAAAAGAAAAAGATAAAAATAATATTTAATATTATAATATTGGCCCGATATTCGGCCAGTTCCGAACGGTACCCAAAATTACAAAAATTAGAGAATATTATACTGAGATGTAATATAAAAACGGTTTAAGGAAATTCAATCTGGTTTTCCAATTAAAAATCTTGAAAGCTATCGCCGGTACTGGGCGACACCGGTTTGGCCGGATTTCCGATAAATTCAGAAAAATCTCCAAAAATAGACTAACGTACACTATATGATTTTAAGATACACGGTGAAAGCAAATTCTCAAAATATAACTCCGTTTGTGAAAGAAAAATCGTAAAGCCTATTATCGGTATCGGTTGACACCGACTACGGAGATTTTTCAAAATAATCCAGAAAAATTCTAGAAAATCCTGAAAAATCTAAAATATTAGAAAATGATAATTGAAACTGAAATCGGCTCAATCGGACTACCATGGAGGTCAAATCAACAATATACGCCGTATCGCGTACTGATACTGTGATACGTATATTAGGGATCAGGGGGTTACATTTCTCCCCACCTTACAAAAAATTTCATCCTCAAAATTTCAAATCAGGTAGGAGAACAATATTTCTAACCCCAAAGCCAAAAAGTTACGGGTCCACGACACTTCCGCTGCGCACTCTGATATCTATAAGGAACTCGGGATGGAGAAGTATGGTAGTGAACGAATTGGAAGCAACAAGAGGCAAACAAGACGAGAAGGAAATCGGATATTCTGGTTGACAACTGTAAGTAAGGAATACAAAAGAGTCACGGAAGGAATTGTCAATGACATGGTATTCTTGTACTCGTTGCTGGAATCCCAAATTCAGATACAGACAAGTTTGAATCTGAATCTGATTGTCCTGTTGGTAAGAGCCCAAGCATTGACCCAGGTGGTTACCCACACCAGGTGTGAACCTAGGATCTGATACCACTCTGTAACGCCCCGATCCTAAAGATACGGAGACGTTATGGCGACGTACATACGCGAGGTGAAAACAACCTCACGCGTACGTTAAGCCTCAATACAGGAAATCACCTCATAGTTATAGGGGTCCCAGCCGAAAATAAGTACAAGAATACCTACAGAAAAAGGTGAGTGATCATAACAGATAGGAAAGATAGGGACAAATAAGATAACAGCAATAAATCATAAAGAACCTATGAAGTGTCTCGATGAGGAATCTCCTATGTGACTCCAAGGCACTCTCGGATACTACGGTACGCGGATCTCCAATCTGGGCACGCAAACCCAGGGTCGTCAGAAAGCGACCTAGTGAGTGGTAAAATGAAGGAGGCAGTAATATATACAATAGTAATACAAGCACGATACTAATAAATAATACATGATGTGGGACTAGGGATACCATATAATATGGATATAATAAGCAGTAGAAATATAAACATGTAAGCAGTAGAAATATATAAACAGGCCATTGGGTCATGTCTCTAATCGTATCCAGGTAATATCATAAATAATGTTGTCTAGTGATGACGTAAAAGAAATGAACAAGCTAGTGGTGACGTGACCGAAGTAACGTGATAGAAACGACCATGCGAGTGGTGACGTGGTAGGAGTGAACATGTAGATGGGCATATGCATTATAACCATAATACGCTAAGGTGTATAGACAGTAATGATGTCTGCAAGGTATACAGAACATAAAATATATGTACATATGCATGAATAGTATGCCACCACAGAAAATGTAACATGTACCAGGTAAAGGAACAAGTATCCATGTAACATGATATCGAATAGATGATCAGGAACAGTAACAAGTACAACTAAACATGTATCAGGCAAGTCATGTCACAGTCATGTCATTTATACAATAGTAGCAATCAGTATCACTTGGTATTTTAATCAATCTCTTCCAGTGTCCCATACCACTGGCAGTTCATACTGGAGCCCGCACTCCAGTCGAACCCATCCGGACATGGCCTACGGGTACCATTATCCAAACGAGAGAGTGACCAAATAACAAGTGTTCCCGACGTCACTATTGTGTGTATACTGTTTTATTATGTTAATTGGAAACCCATGGTCGAGGAGTTCTTATCGGGTGGGTGTATCCCGTGCATACCCGGGACAACGGCTTTAAACAGACCCCTGGCTACTGAGACCAGGGCCAGCCCGCTAGAGCTGTAACATGTAACGGGAATCTCAATGAGCTAAAACAATAACGGGATGCTCATGAGTAACAGACGGTAGCCAACACTACCCCGTCCCCTGCAGTGAGACAAACAATGGATCCAGACATCCACCCGACAAGATCTAGTCAACCGTCAAGTCTCCCCCATACCCAAGTTATCTTTATTATCTTTCACTATACAGTATATCAGGAACAAGTACAGGATATGGTACATGTAACACGATAACATGACATGAGCTCTGTTGATAGCACCAAACACGATAACGGGAAACGGGAACAATAGATGTGGGATTTCACATATCGCATATCAACAGCTCATGTATCCAGTAAAGGGAACAAATCAGTAACGGGAAACAATCATATAACAAGAATACGGGGATAACATGGAACAATAATACATGTAATATGAACGGGGATCCATATGGCAAGAATAGAGAAACCATACATGCATGTGTAACAGGGATATGTAAACATGACATATATGTGTAACAGTGATATGTAAACATGACATAACTGTGTACCGAGCATCCAAGTAACGAATGTAACAATAATATGAAATGCGGTAGTCCGTGCATGGGTATATCCGTGTACCAGTGGAACATCTACGTGTAGCAATGATCCGTGTCATATCTCTGTGCTACTACATGTCATAACGGTGATCAGTGTATAATGTACTACCATGTCTAGTGAACTACAGTGTCCGTGTAACGATGATACCAGTGCATGCAATACCGGTGTCTTGCATTCATATCTAGTGACAGTGTCGTGTCATCGAATACCGTGGCTTAGTATACATGTGACGATAGTTATCTAACCGTGATACAATACATGACATCATAGTGTCCAAGAATATGAATATGGTGAAATAGTGGCCCGAGTGTCAGGGGCTGTGCAGGTCTGATGACTGTGTCCGAGTTGTCTATGTCAGTATTTCGTGTTACTACAATTATCGCCCTATAGTTATATTAATTCAAGAAATACCCTACAATATTACCGGAATAACCTATTATACTGAGTTTCCCATAAGTACAAGTTAATAATGAATAGTTACCGTATTTTATCGGCTAACAAGATCTATCAATCAATTTTACTAAACATGATAAAAATATAATTTGTAACAGAAAAATACTCACAAACTAGCCATAGGACTGTAGCTCTCTTTCTCACGATCATAACAGATCCAGAATCGTCCGAATCGGAGTCCGGATGCTCCCGATATCGCCCGAATACTAAATCATAACAAATAGGGTTAAATATGTCATAAAAATATTTAAATGTAAATACTAAAAAGGAGCAGGGGGTTTTCTATAAGATTACCTTTATTGGGTTTGGATGCGGGTTTGGCTCATAACGGGTCGGGTTTGGATCCATTAACCAAACCCAACTAACTTAAGTAAATGGGTTAATGGGTAACGGGTTCTTGGGTCGGGTTTAAAACCCAACCCCCTCCTTGGTTTAGTGGGTTCGGGTTACACCCGAACCCAATACAACAAAAGCAACAGCAGCAGCCTTTGCTGCTGCGTGCCATGGCCGGCCAGCTGAGCTGGCCGGCGGCGAAGGGGGGCCCCGCCGGCGGCGGTCCCGGCCGCCGGCGGCGTGGCCGTCAGGCCGGGGAGAGAGAGATAGAGATAGAGATAGAGAGAGAGGGAGAGAAACATGGGGGTTTGGTTTACAGCAAAAGAAGAAGAAGAAGATGATGAGGGGGGAAGATGGCGGCGGTGGCGCTCGGCTTGGGCGCGGTGGCGGCCGGCCACCGGCCGCGTGGCCGGAGGCGGAGCCCGGTGGCGCGCCGGCCACCGGGGCGCCCCCGCGCGCCGGCGGCAAGGCCGGCAGCGACCTGCCGTCTACAGGGAGAGAGGGACAGTGAGAGGGATAGAGAGAGAGAGAAAAGAGGAGAAGGGAGAGAGAGAGGTTAGAGAGAGAGTGTTTATTGATCTTAATTAGAGAGAGTGAGGGAGATTTTAATAGGGGGAGAGAGAGGCGGTGGGAGAGTCAAAGGCGGTGGGGGATTCTTCCAGAGAAAGGAAGAAGAGGAAGGAAAACGAAGAGAAAAGAAAAAGATAAAAATAATATTTTAATATTATAATATTGGCCCGATATTCGGCCAGTTCCGAACGGTACCCAAAAATTACAGAAATTAGAGAATATTATACTGAGATGTAATATAAAAACGTTTTAAGGAAATTCAATCTGGTTTGCCAATTAAAAATCCTGAAAGCTGTCGCGGTACCGGGCGACACCGGTTTGGCCAGATTTCTAATAAATTCAGAAAAATCCCCAAAAATAGACTAACGTAGACTATATGATTCTAAGACACACGGTGAAAGCGGATTCTCAAAATATAACTCCGTTGTGAAAGAAAAATCGTAAAGCCTATTATCGGTATCGGTCGACACCGACTACGGAGATTTTCCAAAATAATCCAGAAATATTTCAAAAAATCCTGAAAAATCTAAAATATTAGAAAATAATAATTGAAACTGAAATCGGCTCAATCGGACTACCACGGAGGTCAAATCAACAATATACGCCGTATCGCGTACTGATACTGTGATACGTATATCAGGGATCAGGGGGTTACAATTGGGGTCTGGCCCACCAATGTGCCTGAAGTGGTGCTTCTTTGTTAAAGAACTCAGAAAATACCTCATTACAAAAAGAAACAAAACACAAAGTTAGAAGCAGTGAAAAATGCTATTTATTGAAGCTCAAACGCAGGTCTCAACACCCGAGACTCGCGTCCAAAGAATTGAAATGCGAGGGTCAGATGAAGTCCGCATATGAGCTTTATATTGAAAAAACTTAGAAATTTTCTAAGTGTTGAACCTTAACGTGAGTCTCAAAATTCACAAGACTTGCATTCAAAAGCTTCAAAACACGAAGCTCATCAGACCCGCATTCTGATCATGGACACGAGAGTCGCGTTGATAAAACAAAACACAGATCGCATCAAATTTCCATTCTATTCATGCATGCGAGAGCCACGTTCATAAATCAAACACGAGCCAGTGAGCTCTGCATTAATTGATAAACTTCAGAGAAGTTCAAGGGTCGAACCCCTTCGAGTTCAAATAATGGCGAAAGCTATTTTTGATTACCTGAAATGGGGGACTCCTGAGGAGGAGAACCACCCATGGTGGTCGACGCGATGGCGACGCTTGATGAAGAAGCAGCTTGTTTGACCTTGAAAGTCATGAAATCAGTTCTTAATCTTTGGAAAGATTTTGAAAAAACTAGAAGCTTTTGGGTTCTGAAAGCTCAAGAGATTTGAGTCCTAGACGTGGGTCTAAATGAAGAAGAACAGTCAAAACAAGTGATTGTTGAAAAGACCCAAGGTCTTTTTATAGGCCTCCCAGCGACCGAGATACGCGGCGCAGATCTCGAGCTCAAATTGAGCTGACGTATGACACTGAGGAGCCCCATGTTTCAGACGACATTTGCGTCCAGTATGATCCTACGCGACCTTCCTGTTTCAAGCAAACGACATCCGTGTCCACAAGCTTCAAGCGCGACCTTCGCGTCCCAAGCACAACAGCCAGGCTCACGTCCTGAAACACCAAGTGTCGCATCTTAATACCAAATGAATGTGCGTCCAAAGAAGACAGAGCACAAGAGTCGCGTCTTCATCAACGAGAGGCATATTTTCTCTCAAACATAAAAGAGTATGCCTTTACTTTTACAATCCGTTCAACAGTATACTGATAAAAGAGAAGGATAACTCAACCGGTTTAACAGTACACTGACAATCAAATCAGAGCTCAGATAAGTTATAAGCTGTGTACCTAGATACTTACAATGATCATCCATGGAAGCTTTAAGAAGTTCAACGGTACACTCACGAAGACCAGAATCTGGACAAGGTAAAGCTCCGTCACTTCAAGAGATTGCCAGTCCAATCATAAAGATCCAAGCCATATATGAAGTCCAAAGTATTTCAAAATCCGTCTCAATCAACCGTAGATTTTCAAAAATTTTGGAGGGGGTATGTAGGCTGTCTAAAATTTTTTAAAGACAAGACTTCAGACACAGACCTCACATGAACGTGAAGGTCTTGTTTCAATTAAAACGCAGACCTCACGCCATATGTTGAATGCAGACTTCAATAGTTCCAACTTCGACGTGAGCCTGTGAGCTCCGCGTGAGCCTGTGTGTAACGCCCCGATCCCGCGAGTACGGAGACGTTACTGCGACGTATATACGCAGGTCGGAAATACCCTAACGTATATACGCTAAGCATTAATACAGGCAGGAGTCAGAGTACGGAAGCACAGTGGTAATATACAATCCAGCAATAATAACACCAGTACACAGTTATCACAAGGCATGATATAATATCTGAAGAATATATGATCACTAAGAGGCACAAAAGCAGGAGGCACAATATGAAATACTGGAAAGTACTCACGAGAGGCAAGATGAAAATCTCGCGAGCCGATCATGAAGAGGCTGGAAGGAGGGTCTGGACAGGTTACTGCTAATCCACGCTCCTGCTGCGCACTCTGATCAGGTACAGCAAGGCTAAGGTCCAGACTCCAAGATCTGGACATGAGAATCCAGGGTTGTTAGCAACCCAGCGAGTACAAAGAATAAAGCCAGATGGCGTGCATAAGAGGCACACGTGTACATGATCAAGTGATGTGGTCCAGGCATGCAGGTACAGGAAATGACAAGAAATAAAAGAAAAATGACAGTAAATCCGAGATCAAGTAAATACATGTATATCAGTAAATCTGAATCGGAAAACATGCATGGAAAACGGTATAGAGAGCATAAGTATACATAATCATGCGACAAATATGGCAACATGTGATAAATACACTAAACACATGATAAATATAAACATGGACAAAACTAGTTATATAAGCTCAGATTATGGATTCATGGAGTGATACGTCAAGGGGATAATCCAAACAAGGAAACCCTTATCTATATACCACATATCCGGTGTCACCATCATCTGAGTTCATACAACTTGAGTTGCCCTCAGGGTAACAGAACTAAGGTGTGTCAGTAATAATCCTTATGCCACATATATCATATCATAATGCAGGGTGTCGACTCAGAACATAATACTGAAACTGGAGAATATAAAGTATAGCATTTTAATTAATTCAGCAATAATAGTCAGTACCATCTGATATTTTAATCGCCTCCCTACCAGTGTCTCACATCACTGATAGTCCATACTAGAATTCGCACTCTGTAGAACTTACCCGAGTCTGATATGTGAGTATCAGGACCCGAACAAAGGAGAGACCAAATATCACACGTTCCTAACATTACTACTGTTTGGTTGTTTTATGTTATTCATCCATTCATATGCTTTTGTATGTGCTAACCGGCACACATACATCCACTTATGAATAAGACGAGTTATTATTTGGAAACTGATAAATCTGATGGCTCATATTTATAGTGGGTCCCATCTCAGCTAGGGACTATGCTCAGGAGTATAGGCTACTGCTTCCGGGGACTTATCATTACGCGCCCCACACGACATATCAGATTCAGGCTACTGCTTCCGGGGACTTATCATTACGCGCCCCACACGACACTTCAGATACCATTATAAATATGACATCAACCGGTGTCCATCAGTTTCCCCCACCCAGTGAAAGTTGAGTATTTTATTATACATGTTGTTTAAAGATAATGTCCACAAGTGTATATAGTGTAATCATGATTATCCAACTACAGGAGTTAACAGGAGTATAATATCAGGAGTATAATATCAGGAGTAATGTCAGGAGCCTCCCTATTTCAGGGGGTTCAGGAGTACATGAGCTCAGGAGATACAGGAGTACAGGAGATACAGGAGTGCCAGATGTCCGGTCACATAATAATCATGAATATGCCAGGTAATACAGGTGCCAGGTGTCAGGTATCAGGTGTTATATATATATCAGGTGGTAAATATAGCATGTCATATACCGGTGTCACATATCAAGTGTCAAATATAGCATGACAATTAACGGTGTTAAATATAGCATGGCAATTAACGGTATTACTATAGCATGGCAACTAACGATATTAAATATGGTATGGCAATTATCGGTATTAAATATAGCATGACAATTATCGGTATTAAATATAACATGGCAAACACCGGGACAAATATAGCATGGCAAACACTGGGTCAAATATAGCATGGCAAATACCGGGTCAAATATAGCATGGCAAATACCGGATCAAATATAGCATGGCAAATACCGGGTCAAGTATAGCGTGACAAATACCGGTGTTAAATATAGCATGGAGTCAAGTACTAAAAATTATCATAGCAAGTATTAGGCATATTAAAACATCCACATGTCAATATCATATTATAAATACAAGGGTAATTATTTTTAATTTAGTAATAAGCACTCGCCTGAAGCCGGGGTGAAATACCGGTTAAAAGTCTGAAAAATTGGCGATCCGCACAAGAAATCCGCTAGCCCGAGTTGTACTTTAAAATATATAATTTAAAATATTTATATAAATATTGGAGAGGAAATGAGAGGGGAGAGAGGAGAGAGAAAGTTGTAGGAAGAAGAGAGAGAGAGAGAGAAAGAAAGTGAGAGAACATGGTATTTTTAAAAGGAAATTAGGAATAAAAATGGAAGGGGGTAGAGTTGAAATAAAAGGGAAGTAGTAAGGGAATAAAGAGAGGGGTATTTTTGGAATGAGAGAAGTAGGGGTGTTTATTTAGGGAATGAAAGTTTGAAATGAAAGAAAGAAAGAAAGAAAGAAAGAAGAAAAAAAGAAAGAAAGAAAAGGAAGGAGGGGAGGGGGCCGGCTCCCACCGCGGCGGCGCCGCCGCCGGTGGACCTGGCGCGGCGCGCGCGTCTCCCCAAGGGAGAGGAGGTAGGTGAAGTTGGGTGGTGTTGGTTGTTTGGGTTGTTGTTTTGGTGGTGGTGGAAGATAATGGTGGTGGTTGTTGTGGTGGTTGTGGTGATGTTTGGAAGTGGTGGGGAGTTAGAGGAGGAGGAGGAGGAGATGTTGTTGGGTTAATTAGAATGAAGAATTTGGTGGAGATGAGAGTAATTTTGGAAAAGAGAAGAAGAAGGTTGATGGGTTTTGTTGAAATTGGAGGAGGAGGAAGGTTGTTGGAGGTTGAAGAAGATAGTAGTGTGAAGAGGAGGTGTTGGGGAGTTGATTGGGTGGCCTAGGAGTGGCCGGAGGTGGTGGAGGTGAAGGTGGAGACGGCGGTGGTAAGGGGTGCGTGAGTGGGTTTGTTTGGAGGAGGAAGATGAAGTTGTTTTCTTCCCTTTTTCTTTTGGATTTTTGTTGAAAATGGTTGATGGTGGTTTAATAGATGATGAGGGGGAGGAGATTTGATGGCTTAGGGGATGGAGATAGGGCTGCGGCAGCCCAGGGCTGTCGGGCGGCGGCGGGCGACAGCGGGCGAAGATTAAGCCGTTGATTTGGGGAAATTAATGTTTATAAAAGAAAGAAAATTGAAAAAAAAGAAATAAAATATTTAAAATTTTTATTATTATTTATTTTATTTATTATAATTTCTGGTGATGTAAAGTAGGAGAGTAGAGGAGGGAAAAGCCAGAAAAGAAATCGCCAGTAAAAATATTATTATTTAAATAAGGCGAAAATTTGACTGTTTCAGAAACGTACCGAAAAATTCTCAAAAATAGAAAACATTATTCTAAGATAGGTGGTGAAATCAGATTTGAGAAATTCGATGTAGTTTTTAAATTAAAAATCTTGAAATTTTTCAGCAATACTGGCCGACACTAGAATCGGTCAAATTTTGATAAATTTAGAAAAATCCCAAAAAATGTATTTAGATAGAAAATAAAGTTCTAAGAAGTACTGCGAAAGCCGTTTCTGAAAATTCAAACCCATTTGAAAACTAAAAATCCGGGAATCGGTCAGCGATGCCGACTAACACCGGTTTTGGAGATTTTGTAAATAATTCTGAAAAATTTCAAAAAATCACGAAAAATCTAAAATATTTGAAAACGATATTTAAAATTAAAATTGGTCAAATCAGATTACCAGAAATGCCAATTCGAGCAATGCACTAGGTTCGGGTCCCCGGTTCAGACTAGGGTTGACTCCGAGTCCACGAATCCAAATCCAATATAACGCAATCACACCAATAATCATAAAACAGAAACAAATACAATATAAATCAAAAAAATATGTTAGAAAAATCAGAATACGTATCTACGTACGTATTCCAGGAACGGGGTGTTACATTCCATCCACCTTACAAAAATTTCGTCCTCGAAATTTCGATAAGGGGAAGATGAACACAGAAGGAATAGGAAGGAAAATTTATACCAATAAAGATATGAGTAACTGAGGATAATTCCCACAAATCAACTGAATGATAAACTCAAGACTGAGACGTTTCTGCACGTCTGCTATATATATCCTCTGACGGTGCCATAATAATACTGACCTGATGTCTGCTCTTCCGGACTGTGAAGCAAAGCTGATACATCCATAAAAATCCATAGTGCTGGAATCCATAATATAAAATCTCTGAAAATCCATAGAAATCCATAATATAATATAAAGTCCCGCATGGCATGAAGCTGTCCTTGACAAGGAATCTATAGTAGACATACCGATACTGCATAACACTATTTCTCCAGAATACCAGAGATAAAGAAAACCCGGATAATACTGAGCATGAATCAAGAAGACCAATAATTAAGAATTCCTGAATACTGGGCATTGCAATATCTGAAAGACATAGCCAAGAATATAGAATAACCATGGAGAAATCTGAAGACTAACTTCTGAATGATAGCCCGACTGCACATGAAACATTAAAGAATACTCAATCTCTGCAAGGTTGGCTGAATGGATCGTTCATACGGATCATGGCAATAGCTCAGATACAGCGAGAAAACCCTGTACATCGGATCCATGAAAACATACAAGGCAGAAGAAGTCCGAGGAACGGCTAGAGTGCTAAGCACTGAGGGGACTAGCCACGAACGGAACCAAGCCTAGGTAAGGCCATCGCGTAACACATCTCAGGTGTTAAGCATTAGGGTGCAGCGGAGCTAACGCTCTGTGAGGCTCGCACATGGTGGAGCTCACGCAGCGAAGCCAGCGCGTAACACAACGCTAAATGCTAAGCACCAGGGTGCAGCGAAGCCTACACCCGATTAGGTCCACGGGTGACTAGAACACAACCCTCGCTTGGCGAGGCTAGCAGGGTTCGTAGTCCATCAAATCAATAAAAACTGCCAGAAGTTGGTGGCTCTGAGAACACGATCAAGAATCACAATAATCAAAACGAGTCCCGAATGCTGTCTCCATAACTCTGTCTGGCAGAAGCCCTAAATCTAAAATACTGTTCCATACCGATGTTCCTCATGTAATGATACAGTCTGCCTGATTATATAAGTGATGACTACCCCACTTGCTGTGCTGATTTCCAGTGATATATCCATAAGTACTAGAATAGAATGCAAGGCCAAAGAATCATCCAATATAAGACCAGGTGATGCACCAGAGTCAAAGAATACTAGAACATAATGATAGCGAATCACATCTGTCTTGCTGCTACCCTACCAGTTTATCCATATCTTGAGTTGGTATAAGGACGGTAGGAATTAGAAATGGAAAAATGATGGAAGAGATTCCAAGAATTAAGGAAAGGACGATCAAGAGGGAATAGATAACTTTGTACTTGCAGTTGGATTGTATAACCACGACTCATGCATTCCAGTTGCAAATTTCTTTATCATAAATTTGCCGACTGGTTGTACCGAGGATGTGAGAGCCTAGGCTCTGATACCACCCTGTAACGCCCCGATCCCGCGGGTACGGAGACGTTACTGCGACGTATATACGCAGGTCGGAAATACCCTAACGTATATACGCTAAGCATTAATACAGGCAGGAGTCAGAGTACGGAAGCACAGTGGTAATATACAATCCAGCAATAATAACACCAGTACACAGTTATCACAAGGCATGATATAATATCTGAAGAATATATGATCACTAAGAGGCACAAAAGCAGGAGGCACAATATGAAATACTGGAAAGTACTCACGAGAGGCAAGATGAAAATCTCGCGAGCCGATCATGAAGAGGCTGGAAGGAGGGTCTGGACAGGTTACTGCTAATCCACGCTCCTGCTGCGCACTCTGATCAGGTACAGCAAGGCTAAGGTCCAGACTCCAAGATCTGGACATGAGAATCCAGGGTTGTTAGCAACCCCAGCGAGTACAAAGAATAAAGCCAGATGGCGTGCATAAGAGGCACACGTGTACATGATCAAGTGATGTGGTCCAGGCATGCAGGTACAGGAAATGACAAGAAATAAAAGAAAAATGACAGTAAATCCGAGATCAAGTAAATACATGTATATCAGTAAATCTGAATCGGAAAACATGCATGGAAAACGGTATAGAGAGCATAAGTATACATAATCATGCGACAAATATGGCAACATGTGATAAATACACTAAACACATGATAAATATAAACATGGACAAAACTAGTTATATAAGCTCAGATTATGGATTCATGGAGTGATACGTCAAGGGGATAATCCAAACAAGGAAACCCTTATCTATATTCCACATATCCGGTGTCACCATCATCTGAGTTCATACAACTTGAGTTGCCCTCAGGGTAACAGAACTAAGGTGTGTCAGTAATAATCCTTGTGCCACATATATCATGTCATAATGCAGGGTGTCGACTCAGAACATAATACTGAAACTGGAGAATATAAAAGTATAGCATTTTAATTAATTCAGCAATAATAGTCAGTACCATCTGATATTTTAATCGCCTCCCTACCAGTGTCTCACATCACTGATAGTCTATACTAGAGTTCGCACTCTGTAGAACTTACCCGAGTCTGATATGTGAGTATCAGGACCCGAACAAAGGAGAGACCAAATATCACACGTTCCTAACATTACTACTGTTTGGTTGTTTTATGTTATTCATCCGATTCATATGCTTTTGTATGTGCTAACCGGCACACATACATCCACTTATGAATAAGACGAGTTATTATTTGGAAACTGATAAATCTGATGGCTCATATTTATAGTGGGTCCCATCTCAGCTAGGGACTATGCTCAGGAGTACAGGCTACTGCTTCCGGGGACTTATCATTACGCGCCCCACACGACACTTCAGATTCAGGCTACTGCTTCCGGGGACTTATCATTACGCGCCCCACACGACACTTCAGATACCATTATAAATATGACATCAACCGGTGTCCATCAGTTTCCCCACCCAGTGAAAGTTGAGTATTTTATTATACATGTTATTTAAAGATAATGTCCACAAGTGTATATAGTGTAATCATGATTATCCAACTACAGGAGTTAACAGGAGTATAATATCAGGAGTACAATATCAGGAGTAATGTCAGGAGCCTCCCTATTTCAGGGTTCAGGAGTACAGGAGCTCAGGAGATACAGGAGTACAGGAGATACAGGAGTGCCAGATGTCCGGTCACATAATAATCATGAATATGCCAGGTAATACAGGTGCCAGGTGTCAGGTATCAGGTGTTATATATATATATCAGGTGGTAAATATAGCATGTCATATACCGGTGTCACATATCAAGTGTCAAATATAGCATGACAATTAACGGTGTTAAATATAGCATGGCAATTAACGGTATTACTATAGCATGGCAACTAACGATATTAAATATGGTATGGCAATTATCGGTATTAAATATAGCATGGCAATTATCGGTATTAAATATAACATGGCAAACACCGGGACAAATATAGCATGGCAAACACTGGGTCAAATATAGCATGGCAAACACTAGGTCAAATATAGCATGGCAAATACCGGGTCAAATATAGCATGGCAAATACCGGGTCAAATATAGCATGGCAAATACCGGGTCAAGTATAGCGTGACAAATACCGGTGTTAAATATAGCATGGAGTCAAGTACTAAAAATTATCATAGCAAGTATTAGGCATATTAAAACATCCACTGTCAATATCATATTATAAATACAAGGGTAATTATTTTTAATTTAGTAATAAGCACTCGCCTGAAGCCGGGGCGAAATACCGGTTAAAAGTCTGAAAAATTGGCGATCCGCACAAGAAATCCGCTAGCCCGAGTTGTACTTTAAAATATATAATTTAAAATATTTATATAAATATTGGAGAGGAAATGAGAGGGGAGAGAGGAGAGAGAAAGTTGTAGGAAGAAGAGAGAGAGAGAGAAAGAAAGTGAGAGAACATGGTATTTTTAAAAGGAAATTAGGAATAAAAATGGAAGGGGGTAGAGTTGAAATAAAAGGGAAGTAGTAAGGGAATAAAGAGAGGGGTATTTTTGGAATGAGAGAAGTAGGGGTGTTTATTTAGGGAATGAAAGTTTGAAATGAAAGAAAGAAAGAAAGAAGAAAAAAAGAAAGAAAGAAAAGGAAGGAGGGGAGGGGGCCGGCTCCCACCGCGGCGGCGCCGCCGCCGGTGGACCTGGCGCGGCGCGCGCGTCTCCCCCAAGGGGAGAGGAGGTAGGTGAAGTTGGGTGGTGTTGGTTGTTTGGGTTGTTGTTTTGGTGGTGGTGGAAGATAATGGTGGTGGTTGTTGTGGTGGTTGTGGTGATGTTTGGAAGTGGTGGGGAGTTAGAGGAGGAGGAGGAGATGTTGTTGGGTTAATTAGAATGAAGAATTTGGTAGAGATGAGAGTTAATTTTGGAAAAGAGAAGGAAGAAGGTTGATGGGTTTTGTTGAAATTGGAGAAGGAGGAAGGTTGTTGGAGGTTGAAGAAGATAGTAGTGTGAAGAGGAGGTGTTGGGGAGTTGATTGGGTGGCCTAGGAGTGGCCGGAGGTGGTGGAGGTGAAGGTGGAGACGGCGGTGGTAAGGGGTGCGTGAGTGGGTTTGTTTGGAGGAGGAAGATGAAGTTGTTTTCTTCCCTTTTTCTTTTGGATTTTTGTTGAAAATGGATGATGGTGGTTTAATAGATGATGAGGGGGAGGAGATTTGATGGCTTAGGGGATGGAGATAGGGCTGCGGCAGCCCAGGGCTGTCGGGCGGCGGCGGGCGACAGCGGGCGAAGATTAAGCCGTTGATTGGGGGGAAATTAATGTTAATAAAAGAAAGAAAATTGAAAAAAAAGAAATAAAATATTTAAAATTTTTATTATTATTTATTTTATTTATTATAATTTCTGGTGATGTAAAGTAGGAGAGTAGAGGAGGGAAAAGCCAGAAAAGAAATCGCCAGTAAAAATATTATTATTTAAATAAGGCGAAAATTTGACTGTTTCAGAAACGTACCGAAAAATTCTCAAAAATAGAAAATATTATTCTAAGATAGGTGGTGAAATCAGATTTGAGAAATTCGATGTAGTTTTTAAATTAAAAATCTTGAAATCTTTCAGCAATACTGGCCGACACTAGAATCGGTCAAATTTTGATAAATTTAGAAAAATCCCAAAAAATGTATTTAGATAGAAAATAAAGTTCTAAGAAGTACTGCGAAAGCCGTTTCTGAAAATTCAAACCCATTTGAAAACTAAAAATCTGGGAATCGGTCAGCGATGCCGACTAACACCGGTTTTGGAGATTTTGTAAATAATTCTGAAAAATTCCAGAAAATCACGAAAAATCTAAAATATTTGAAAACTATGTTTAAAACTAAAATTGGTCAAATCAGATTACCAGAAATGCCAATTCGAGCAATGCACTAGGTTCGGGTCCCCGGTTCAGACTAGGGTGACTCCGAGTCCACGAATCCAAATCCAATATAACGCAATCACACCAATAATCATAAAATAGAAACAAATACAAGATAAATTAAAAAAATATGTTAGAAAAATTAGAATACGTATCTACGTACGTATTCCAGGAACGGGGTGTTACACTGTGAGTTTCGCGTTTCAACTTTAATGCGATTCTGAGTAGCTCTGCGTTATAACACAGACGCGAGCCTGTGAGCTTCGTGTTCTGTCTGTCAATGCGAGATTTGCTTTTGCTGTAATTGACAGCTACAAACTGAGTCAACTTAAAACCCACATTTGTTCCACATAATGGGTGAGTTAATCTCCATTATGGAGAAATTCAAGGGTCAGTTATGAAATCACCTAGAGGGGGGTGTGAATAGGTGATAGTGCTAATCTAAAAACTAAGCGGAATTACAAAACTTATTGCAACTACACTTAGTACAACCAACGAGTGTAGCCGAATTCCCGTGAAGGGCTCTGGACTAACTCCTCTTGATTCCTCTGAATAAGAGTTGAGGTAGTATATGAAGCTCTCGTGGTTAAGTACAAGTGAGGCACACAAACACAAGCCAAGCATATAATGGATATAGACAATATGAAATAATGCAAGGCACAACACAAGCAAATATGATATGAATGAAATGAATGATGCACAACACAAATAAAGGAGAGAGTTTAGAGGCAATGGATCAAACGCAAACAACAAGATGTGTTCCGAGGTTCGAGCCCCTAGCTCTACGTCCCCGCCTTCACCGAGAAGGATTTCCAATCCACTAGGAGTACCGAACTCCTCTCTCAACCTTGTAAGTTCACCTAGAGGGGGGGTGAATAGGTGATGGCTAATCTAATGGTCACTTAATGCCTAATAATGCGGAAGCTAAATCAATTATGACCTAATTAAATCTTTTACACTAAACACCACGTATAACCAAAGAGTGTTGTCGAATTCCCCGTGAAGGGCTCTGGACAAACTCCTCTAGATTCCCCTTGAATGGGTTGAGGTGCCGCGTTGGCTCTCTTGGTTGAATACAAGTGTTAGCAACAATCCTACACAAGTATATCAATTAAGCACAATGAATATCAAGCATATAAAGATGAGCACAATTTAAGCATGCAAGATATAAAAGAGATAAAGAGAGAGAGAATGAGCAATCGCAAACACAAGGGTATGTTTCGAGGTTCGAGCACACTTGCTCTACATCCCCGCCTTCGACACACGAAGGATTTCCACTATGCAAGATCCCAATGGATCTCTCCTCGGTGCCGCAACACCTACAAGCCCTCAGACTCCCTAGTCCAGTACACACGCAAGCTCACTAGCTCGCCGAGGCTGCACCTCAAACCACCGAGTCCGCATCCAAACTCAAAACAACGCGGACACACACGTCCGCCTCCTCAAAGGAACAAAGTAGAACTTTGGTGATCACAACTCTTGATCACCTAAAATCCTCTCACAATAACACTCCCTATAGGGTAGATATAGCAATGGAAAGCTCAAGTGTTTGTGTGAGAAAGCAAGGAAAGAACTATGGTGAAAAACTTAAGAAATCACTTTTAACACTCTTATAAAATCTTCCCTTTAGATTGGAAGTATTTGCTCTCAAATATGTGGAGAAAACTCTTTTAATGGAGTGGAAAAACTGGCTCAAAGCTCTCCTAAAATCTTGTTACAAAACAATGACCAAACCCCCAAATTTATAGGCCAGAAAAATATAGCCGTTGGGGTCTGTTAGACCTGCCGGTCGACCCGGCCGGTCGACCCGTAACGGTCAAAAATCCGACCGTGGAGCCTCCGGTCGACCCGCCCGGTCGACCCAGAAGAACAGAGAGCACTGCTCTCAGTTCCGGTCGACCCGCCATCCGGTCGACCCGCCCGGTCGACCCAGCCGCGGAACTGACAGACGTGCACGGTTCTGTGCACGTCGGTCGACCCTTGCGGTCGACCTGCCCTTGGTTCCGGTCGACCCGCCCGGTCGACCGACCTCTGTGCAATGGGTTAACTTGGAGCACAGTTTTGAGGTCTAAAACATTCGAATTTGGAATAAGAATATAGAATGAAGTTGTAGATATTGAAGTCTTCTTTCTAATGCAACTTAAATCAAATCAATATCAATTCAGAATTGAAAGTTATCAATAAAATACTAAAAGGTATCAAATCAGAAACTGTAAACTGTTTTTAGAACGAGAATAGACTTCAACCAATATTTGACATTCTTAACATTTAAATCAGAAAATGATTATTGAATATTAAATGTAGCTCTGAAAATCATCTTTAAAATGCAATTTAAATCATATTAATTAAATATAAGAATCAAAAGTTATGACTAGAAAACTAAAAGAATGTCAAGCAGATCAGCAGAACGGTCGGCCGCCCGGTCGACCGAGAAAACTTGAGAGTTCTAAAATGGTTTTGGTTAAAAACACATGTATATTTGAAACACCAAAAACCAAAACCGTATTTTTCTAGAACTAAAAATCTTTTATGAAAACACATATAAATCAAGAGTGTCTGTGTGATATGAACTTGAGCAATCCACCAACTATTCTATCCTTTACATTTTAACTAAAACAAAATCTTATAAAAACAAACCTAGACACAAGTCTTGATCTTGAAGTCTTCCCTTGAAGTCTTCTCATCTTCTTGACTTGGTCCACACACGATCCAACGAGCTCAACTCTTGATGTGGTCTTGATGCATAGGCTCGTGAATCAACTGGTGCTAGCTCCAAAACTTGACTTTAAATCCTTTGTTGAAGCTCCACACCTACTAAGATCTTGATCATAAATCTGTCACTAATTAAACACAAGATCATTAGTAAACATAACTACATGAGTTGATCATCATCAAAACTAGAGTGATGGCCTTTGGGCCAACAATCTCCCCCTTTTTGATGATGACAAAACTCATGAAGTTATATATGCATGGATTAAAATAAAACTTCAAAGAAGCTCCCCCTTAACTCATGCATAACAAATAAATGAATAGATATGCAATAAAGCTCATAGACTTGCATGCAAATGGAGATAAAACAAATCAAATCTTTTGCTCCTAATTGCAAAACAAACAAAACATATATGCATAAACATAAATATTACTCAACATGCATATAAACCTCAAATTCTTCTCCCCTTTTTTGTCAATCATCAACAAAGGGGTAAAAACAAATCATCAAATTTTTCTCCCCCTTTTTGTCATAAACAAAGAGATCAAAAAGGGTTAAAACAAAACAATCAATAATAGGTTATATGCGATATACATTCATGAAGAGGAAGACGCTAAGTTAGCTTCCCTACACATATACATTACATGAAAGAGAGATGACAAGCCCTAATTCACATAACGTATAAAATGTATTGCATAAGAGGAGATGTGAAGCTCCCCCTACACACGTGTATCACATAAAGAAGAGTTGTCAAGCTCCTCAATATACAATACACCCAACATGAATCTATATGTAGAAGAGATGTTAAGCTCTCCTTGCATATAGGCAATACAAATCAAAAATTTTGAACTTTCAAACTTTTGAAATTTTCTTAATAAAACAAATTTTGAGATATCTTAGTAAACCAAATTTAAGATATCATATAACAAAATTTTAAAGGTATCAGAGCTCTTGTAAAACAATCAAATTTTTTAAGATACCAAATTGAAAATAGTCATTATTATAAAACATATTGATACCAATTGAAATTTAACAAATATGAAGTTGAAGCATATTGATACCAATAGTAAACATAATGATCAAAATTTTTTATTTTTCATCATAAACTTTGTGCTTTTAAAAATGTGAACCAAATGAAAGTTAAGCACATGAAACTCATATATGTGTATGAATAAGTATACCAATTGACATTGATACATACATATATAAGAAAACAAAGTATGAGTATATACAAAAATTTCAATTTAGATACTAATTGAAAAGATCCAATGATACCAATTGAAAATAACAATGTAAATCATGTATATATCTCATAACCTACCATCCCTTGATATGCACAAGGTAAAAGATTTATCAATTAAGCTTACAAGGCATAATCGCCCATCCATCCTCCCATAGAAGGTAGGGGTTTTCAAAAATAGATTTGAAAAATAAGCTTTGTTTGAAAAACTCTACCAAATGAAGAACAATTAACTAGTTAAAATAATTTTTAAAAAACTAGTTAAAGATCCTTCAAAAGACATCAAATCATATATTTTTCATAAAACATAACTAGATACACAAAAATTTAAGCACTCATGTTCTATAAGGCTCAAAATGATTTTAACAAAAGTGTGAGTGTTAAACGATCATGTAAATAGCATTTTTATGAAAATAGTCAATGAAGCTCAAAAAGATTATAAGTCACATTTTTAACAAAACATGAAAAATTATTTTTCATTAAAACACTAATCTTCATGGTATATGTATGATTAATCCAATCCTAACAATACACATACATATCCCAAAAATAAAAGAGTCTATAATGATGTTTGCATGAAGGCAAGAGACTCACGGGTATACATGTATATTTATTAGATTTGAATTAAAAATACATATACATGAAGTAAAGTCATAAAAATAAGGCAAAAACATGTATAAAAGAGAATCATCAAAACTAGTCTATACATATGCATATAGTGAATACAAATGAGCATGAAGTTCAAATATATATGAGTCAATTGTAGTTCACTATTCATATATGTATAAATGCAAGTTTGACACATTCTACATCTAAGCATGTAAATACCACATGAAGTACACAAATCATAAAATATGAACATGCTATGAATATTATAAATGAACAAGCATAAACATAAAAAGTAGGAGTTTAGAGATTGATACCAACTCCAAAGCTCCAAAAATGGTGGTCTTTCCACCAAAGCTCCTTGATAGTGATGCATCTCAAAAGTATGTCCATCATGTCCAAGTGCATCCACTACCAAGGCACCGATCCTCTCACGTTTTGTGAGAGCCCTCACCTACATCAAAAGCAAATGGTGGGGGTTTTGATACCCATATTTTCTTGGGTCCTTTGGGGTTAGTCTTGTTGTAAGGTACCCAAACATTTTTATTAGCAAAATTAAAATGATGTAACTTGTCATAACAAAATTTTGCTAAATGGCCTTTGCGGTCACAATGTGTACATGTGTACACCTTAGGATGCTTATGTGAATGTGTATGATCGTGACGTGCAACATAAGCATATGCATGATGAGGATGATGTGCATGAATGTGTGGAGTTTGTTTCTTTGAAAACAAGGACTCCAATTTCTTATGATTAATGCACAATTGCTCAAAGTTGAGCTCAAGCAATTAATCCTATTTTTTAAAACATTTACTTCATTTTGATCAATAGAAGTGGTGGCATGTAAAGCATGATCAAAAGTCTTTTCTTTTTAGAAACCTTTTCTTTTTCTTTTTCATTTTCAAAATTTTTCCTTTTAAAATATTATTTTCTTGAAAAATAACTTCTCTTTGTTACCAAAGCAATTTTAGTTTTCAAACTAGTGTTCCCTTCACATAAATCATTCAATTTTGACATGAGGGAAACATTTTCATTTTTCAAATCTTCATTTTCTTTTTCTAAGCATACCATTTTATTTTCTAATGAATCTTTTTCATTAAGCATGGCATCAAGATTCTTTTTCAAATTTTTGTTATCTTTTTCTAAACATACAATGTTACTTCTAAGTGAATCATGTTCCTTATGCATGCAAGCAATGTTCTTTTTCAAATTTTTATTTTCTTTCTTTATCATGTCATATTTTTCAAGCAATAGATGACAAAAAGTAGATAGCTCATCATATGACATGTCTACATCCTCATCCTCGGATTCGGTAGTTACCTCAAGAGGGTTATCCCCTTGGACCATATAGCACAAGTTGGAGGTGTTGCTTCCAACGTCCGAATCGCTCTCGGCATAGTATAGATCCTTTTCGCCAAGAGAGGTGATGATGTTCCAAGCTACAAAAGCCGAATCAATGTTAGAAACACTAGATAAATAATCATCATTAAGGGTTGACTTTAAAGCATGAAGGGCTTTTGCATTAGCCTCAATGTTTTTGCCATTTAAACAATAATCATTTTTAGTTGTGGCAAGATAAACATGAATGCCTAAGGCCTTGAGGAATAAAGACATCTTAACCTTCCAAATTTGGATGTTAAGAATGTCAAAGGTGGGTGGTGACATGAAGTCCATGGTGTGTGTACGAATATTGTGATTAGCCTAAAAGGAGAATTTTTAACTCTAGGTTGTAAGACCCAAATCAAGAGCACTTGGCTCTGATACCAATTGTAAGTTCACCTAGAGGGGGGTGAATAGGTGATGGCTAATCTAATGGTCACTTAATGCCTAATAATGCGGAAGCTAAATCAATTATGACTTAATTAATCTTTTACACTAAACACCACGTATAACCAAAGAGTGTTGCCGAATTTCCCGTGAAGGGCTCTGGACAAACTCCTCTAGATTCCCCTTGAATGGGTTGAGGTGCCGCGTTGGCTCTCTTGGTTGAATATAAGTGTTAGCAACAATCCCACGCAAGTATATCAATTAAGCACAATGAATATCAAGCATATAAAGATGAGTACAATTTAAGCATGCAAGATATAAAAGAGATAGAGAGAGAGAATGAGCAATCGCAAACACAAGGGTATGTTTCGAGGTTCGAGCACACTTGCTCTACATCCCCGCCTTCGACACACGAAGGATTTCCACTATGCAAGATCCCAATGGATCTCTCCTCGGTGCCGCAACACCTACAAGCCCTCGGACTCCCTAGTCCCGTACACACGTAAGCTCACTAGCTCGCCGAGGCCGCACCTCAAACCACCGAGTCCGCACCCGAACTCAAAACAACGCGGACACACACGTCCGCCTCCTCAAAGGAACAAAGTAGAACTTTGGTGATCACAACTCTTGATCACCTAAAATCCTCTCACAATAACACTCCCTATATGGTAGATATAGCAATGGAAAGCTCAAGTGTTTGTGTGAGAAAGCAAGAAAAGAACTATGGTGAAAAACTCAAGAAATCACTTTTAACACTCTTATAAAATCTTCCCTTTAGATTGGAAGTATTTGCTCTCAAATATGTGGAGAAAACTCTTTTGATGGAGTGGGAAAAACTGGCTCAAAGCTCTCCTAAAATCTTGTTACAAAACAATGACCAAACCCCCAAATTTATAGGCCAGAAAAATATAGCCGTTGGGGTCTGTTAGACCTGGCGGTCGACCCGGCCGGTCGAACCGTAACGGTCAAAAATCCGACCGTTGGAGCCTCCGGTCGACCCGCCCGGTCGACCCAGAAGAACAGAGAGCACTGCTCTCAGTTCCGGTCGACCCGCCATCCGGTCGACCCGCCCGGTCGACCCGGCCGCGGAACTGACAGACTTGTACGGTTCTGTGCACGTCAGTCGACCCTTGCGGTCGACCTGCCCTTGGTTCCGGTCGACCCGCCCGGTCGACCGACCTCTGTGCAATGGGTTAACTTGGAGCACAGTTTTGAGGTCTAAAACATTCGAATTTGGAATAAGAATATAGGATAAAGTTGTAGATATTGAAGTCTTCTTTCTAATGCAACTTAAATCAAATTAATATCAATTCAGAATTGAAAGTTATCAATAAACTACTAAAAGGTATCAAATCAGAAACTGTAAACTGTTTTTAGAACAAGAACAGACTTCAACCCAATATTTGACATTCTTAACATTTAAATAAGAAAATGATTATTGAATATTAAATGTAGCTCTGAAAGTCATCTTTAAAATGCAATTTAAATCATGTTAATTGAATATAAGAATCAAAAATTATGACTAGAAAACTAAAAGAATGTCGAGCAGATCAGCAGAACGGTCGACCGCCCGGTCGACCGAGAAAACCTGAGAGTTCTAAAATAGTTTTGGTTAAAAACACATGTATATTTGAAACACCAAAAACGAAAACGGTATTTTTCTAGAACTAAAAATATTTTATGAAAACACATATAAATCAAGAGTGTCTGTGTGATATGAACTTGAGCAATCCATCAACTATTCTATCCTTTACATTTTAACTAAAACAAAATCTTATAAAAACAAACCTAGACACAAGTCTTGATCTTGAAGTCTTCCCTTGAAGTCTTCTCATCTTCTTGACTTGGTCCACACACGATCCAACGAGCTCAACTCTTGATGTGGTCTTGATGCATAGGCTCGTGAATCAACTGGTGCTAGCTCCAAAACTTGACTTTAAATCCTTTGTTGAAGCTCCACACCTACTAAGATCTTGATCATAAATCTGTCACTAATTAAACACAAGATTATTAGTAAACATAACTACATGAGTTGATCATCATCAAAACTAGAGTGATGGGCCTTTGGGCCAACAAACCTTACAAATGCCACCGAGGTTATACAAACACAATTCACCTCACAAAGAGGGATGGGCCCTTAGCCAAACAACCACAATCTCACCTCTACCAAAGAGGGAGCAAATCACCACTCCAATCAACCTCTACCAAAGAGGGATACAATAAAACAAGGAGGGTTTACAACAAGTGGTATGTCTCAACCACAAACCAATTTCTTTTTCCCACAAATAATGATCCTAATAGAATAGGATAGAAGATAGCTCAAGTGTGGAAAAACAAGTGTTTTGATCAAAGAAATTCTCTTGGGAAAATACCAAAATAGATATAGAAATTTTAGATCAAAACTAATTCCCAAAACCCTAATTTCTTTGAAATAAACAAAACACTTAAAACAAATAAGATTGATCTTTTGGCACAAAAACACTTTTGAAAACTTGTTTAAAACACTAAAGAAACTCTGGAATTTTGCTCTTTAAATCTTTTTTAAAATCCCCAAGAAATGGGGTTTATATAGGCCCCAAACAAATATAGCCGTTGGCTGAAATTTTTCAGCCAGAACAGCTGACGGTCGACCGCCCGGTCGACCGCCAACGGTCAAAAATCTGACCGTTGGGCGCCAGCGGTCGACCGGCTGGTCGACCGAACATTTACAGAGAGCAGAGCTCTCTGGCCGGTCGACCGCCCAGTCGACCGGCACATTTGCCTGGCCAAACGTGCACAAGGCTGTGCACGTCGATCGACCGGCCGGTCGACCGCCAGAGCCTGGCAGCCAGGTTTCTAGGACAGAAAACAGGGTTTAAAATAATTCTAAAAATTCTTATAAATCTTCTAAAAATTCATAAAAATAATTTTATCATATTACATGGATATACAAACATGTGATAAATATTTCAAGACAAATATCAAACATTTTGAACCATTTTTGTGTCTTGCAAATATTATCAAAAACCCAAAACTGTATTTTGTCAAACTTGAAATTTTCAATAGGAAATCTGATTTTTCCTAAAACTCATAGAAATACAAAAACATGATATTTGAACTTTATTAGGCATGTTGCATATTGACATAGGTCCAATATACAAGAAACAAATATATATCATAGTTTTTGTCTTTAATTCCAAAATAATGTTTTGTTAAAAATACTAAATCACTAAAACACATAAATAGGTATATCAAACTAAGTTTGTATAAGTCATCTAAGCATGTATGTATATAGAATACATCTAATTTACATAAAAACAAAGTAAACTTGTTTTGATCTACTATTCATGAAAACCAATATCCAAAAACATAAAACTTGTGTGTGTTGTGAACTTGAGCATATCAACTATCTAATCTTTACAAATGGATCTAAACACACTAAACTATGGATACCTAAGTCTTCTTGATGATCTTCAATCTTCAAGTCGACTCGATCCAAACCGTGATCCACGAGCGAGTGCAATGAATGATCTTGATGCTCGGACTCTGGAATCACCATGTGAAAGCTTCCAAACTCCTCTAGTTGAAGCAATCACCAACTAATATCTTGCTAAATGATCTGAAACTAAAATCACAAGATTATTAGTAAACATAAGTACATGAGTTAATCTTCATCAAAACTAGAGTGGAAGGCCTCTGGGCCAACAAGTTATATCCCCAGGCTTCCCTATAAATAGCTGCGAAAGTTATGGAGAAAGGGCCCCCAGGTGAAGAAAGTTCAGCTTCGGTGAAGTTTAAGAAGAGCATTGTTGGCCTTTGAGAGTTCAAGTCAATAAAATAAAGAGTTTGACTCTTTCTAACTTGCTGAGTTCAAGTTTCAAATCTCTTTGAGAATCTTTTAGCCACTGACGGAAGTTGTGCACTTCATCAGTGAGCAAGAAAAAAAAAAGATCCGAAGATCAAGTTTGAGACTCGGCTCATCAACGGAGAACATGACTCACCCTCCACTGCTACACAAAAAACCCAGCTTTAAATAAAGAGGAGATCCACTCAAGCCCTCCTCTCTTTTGTAATCAAAATTATTCTGTTGTAATTCTCATCCGTTCAAAGAATTTTACTTCGAATTTTTCCGACCAAACAGACATAGCCCATCAAAGTATTGCTCCACTTAGATATATTCTCCTCTTTCTCAGGTCTTAGAATAGATGCAAATCCATCCCGTGTTGATCCCGAACTCACACCCAGGGTTTCTAGAGCTTCCTTGTACACATAGATCTTTCCAAGAAGAAACAGAACCATAAACAAACTAGGGTTTAGGTTTGGAGATCATACCTTCCTTATTCGTCATAGAACTGAAGGAACTTTTGTTAGCACTTTGCCGACTTCCTCCGATTCCAAACTCTACTTTATTGTGCACGTTTACTGTTCATGCATGTTGGTGCGCATCACCCACACCCTCAAAACCTGAGATCACTGATCCTTCCTTGATAAATCCATTGTCCTGATCTGGAACGGCCACGAACCTCTGTCCAACCTCCATCAGCAGCCTGGGACTTGTTGCAGTCTCTACCATCACCTTCATCTTCAATTTCCCCATCAAGAGAGGGAACCCTAGAGGGAGCTGTCGTCGTTAGCCTCAGAACCACATAGCAATACATATCTATAAAACCTAATTAGTTTTATATTTGCATGGATACTAGGCTTATAATATAATAATATTAAACAAAAAACAGGTTTTTATTTAGTCGCCCGTCGGCATTGGACACATGTTTTAACTTTATATATAACATACCTTCGGGTGAGAAATGTTCTTATAACTTTGCATGTACATACTTTGTTTTGCATTCTATACATAATCTCATATTAAGATTGTTTAAATAATTACATAGTAATTATAAAAAATGGACAGAGTAAGATTAATTAACTAATTGCAGTAAATGGACAATTTAAAATTATTTTAACTAATGCAAGAATTGGACAACTTTAAATTGTTTTGACTAATTCCAAGAATTGAACAATTATTTAACTAATTGTAAGAATTAGACAACTATTTATTTAATTTTAGGAAACATGCAAAGTTAGTCTTCTAGATTGGTGGATTTTTACTCTATTTTCTGAAAATTATTAGGCTTATCAAACCCAAAAATTAACCAATTCAATTGGTTAGGTCAGTGAAAATCAGGTGAGAAGTTTTTCATTTTGCAACAGTCCTTAATTATGTAATCGCCTTTCAGAATACATTTCTAAACACCAATTAAACTAGAAATTCAAAAGAATGAGTCATCCTCCAACTTTCTAATCTAAATTATTTAAAGGCAAAATCTACTACAATTAAATCTATTGTAAATAAATTTACTGTAATGCAAATAAAATAAAGAGAAAAGAAAAGTTGGCCTGAGTCGTGACAAGTCACTGCCTTAGAAGACTAATTCCCGCACTATCGCTCAGACATTGGCCGTCATTGACTAGCGGTTAAAGGTCTCGAAAACACTAGCACCCTGACTCGAGTACAAGCTTGACTCGGAATGGTTTGAAAAAACCTTCTCAACTGTTGTTTGTGTCTTTTTTTCTGAAGGAGGGGGTTTTTACTTATAGTTTGAGAACACCCTCCTGCGCGCATCTTATATCCAATATGAAGACTAAAAAATATAAGCTGAATGAACACAAGCGAAAAATTCAAGCTGTCCACGGGCTTGTGTCCAACACCCCAGACATAACAAATCACACCATGAGAAAGATTCAAAATTTACAATGCTACTCTAGGCCTCATGACAACAATTCCTCCTGCTCATCAAAAGACTTCTTCCAAGCTATAGAACGAAACCCATCAAAACTCCGTCACTGGTTGATCCTTTATCCAAAGAGACTGGGAGAAAGAACCAGACACTAGCTACATATTTCTTTCGCTATCTCATCCTGTATTTTCATTATATATTTCCTAATCATTACAAGAGATACTTGTAAAAGGTTGTTGTTCAAGTTTTTTTTTGCCCCCTTTTACAACCATTATTCACCAAACTGATCCATGATAACTAGAATTACATGGTTCTTCGAAGATCCTCGTTTTTTCTCTTAAGAATTCCTGAACCTGCTGCCTCTCTCGTATAGCTCTTGTTCTCACAAAACTAATGGACATCTAACTTCTGCTGCAGAACCAGCAACAACAAAGGTCCATTCTGAAATATTGGATACAAACACAGTTCGAGTAACACTCGCAAGAAATGGCTCAAAATGCTCTCATATGCACTTTGCCATTGAATGCGATGAGTATTCATGCGCAAATATAATCTCAAGTTAGAAAGTGAATAGAAAAACGATAGAGTTAAATAGAAAGTTGAATCAAGACCTAATAGTTTAAGCTTTTGAGCCAGATTGGTTCGCAGTCTCTGTTTATGGCCCATTGTGTCAACTCCCCAACAACACGTACAGTCAATCTTCCATTCTAATATGATAGGAGGCAAGCTCGCAGCGTTCAGGTCAAACAACACTCAAATGAGAGATGGACGCTGCACTCTTATTGTCTAAACACTCAAAATTTTACAAACAACACATTGCTGTGGCCAAATTTGAACATCACAACATCAGGAGAGGTTACAAGCAGCAGCGTTCAGGCCAAGCCAACCAGCTTCTCACTGAGCTCCCACACCTTCCGAGCCTTGTCTGCGTCGCTGGCCTCCTGCGACAGCTGGTTCTCGAACGATGCAGAATTCTTGTTCCAGCTCCAGTACACTCCAGACTTGGTCAAGCTGGGATCGCTCACCACCTGCACAGACCGATGTTAGATCTCACTCATTCTCGCCGCGTAAATGATCAAGAAATTTAGTTGTCTGCATCATACCTGGGCAAGCCTTTTGCCTGCATCTTCTTCGGATACAAAGCCCTTGGTGATGTACTTTTGGAAGGGAGGGAAGAGGAGCCTGAACAAGGGGATGTGCTCCCTGAACAGGCCCGTGGTCGCAATGCAGCCGGGGTAGAGGGACGCAAACGTAATGCCCGTCTCCTCGTGGTACCTCCTGTGGAATTCCTGCATCATCAGCATGTTGCAGACCTTGCTGTCCTTGTAGGCCTTTGCCCCGTCGAACTTCCCACCGTCGATCATGGTGGAGCCGGATGTGTCGTTGAGTCCTGCCGCGAGCCCCCGCATGTCCCCCAAGTTCGCTTTCGGCGGCACGTTCCCCGCCAAGGTATTTGTGTTACCTGCGAGTGTTTCAGGTCATACTCTCAATTGTTAGAATATAAATATATTACCCTCGCATTTCAAGAAAGCAAATTTACCAGTTATTGAGCCAACAATGATGAGACGGCGCGAGGGGTAGTCTGATTCCTTCAATTCGTCGAGAAGCAGGCGAGCGAGGAGGAAGTGGCCGAGATGGTTCACCCGACGCTCATCTCAAACCCGTCGGCGGTGTAACTTGGCTGGCTGGCAGTGGGCTGGTAGACAGCAGCATTGCACACAAGCACATCCAGCGGCAGGCCGGACCGCTTCAGGTTGTCGACGAACTGGCGGACGCTGTCGAGGGAGGCGAGATCAAGGTGCATGATGCTGTAGTTGTCCTTCAGCATGCCGGCCGACTTGGCCGCCTTCTCGGCCTTGAGGAAGTCACGGCAGGCCATTATCACGTTCCACTTGCCGGTTTCGGCCAGCGCCTTCGCTGTCGCGAGGCCGAGGCCGGAGGAGGCGCCGGTGATGACCACGTTGCCCTTTCTCAGTGTTTTCTTGCCCTCTGGGGCGCTCCGGTTCACCGATGGCGCGGCCGTGGCCGCGGTCTGAGCGCGCACGCCGATGGAGACATTCGCCCTCTGAATTTGATCGCAAACAGCTATAATTGTTAGCAATGCTAGAATATAAATATAATACCCTTGACCTTTACTGTATTTTCAGAGTTTTAATACAGTGGCAGTGCGGCTCCATGTACAAAATCATGTTCACTCATTGTATATGTACTATTTAATTGCATAAATAAACATCAAATTGTTATAAAAGGGTTCATGATTGATTAGAATCTGAAATATTGGAGGCCTTTCTTTCTGCAACAAACAGAGATGCAAATTAACTGAATTTCAGCAACAATTCACTAATTAAATAAACTTGAAAGTACTTACCTTGGTCCTAAGGACTAGAGGAGAGAAGTCAGATTTGAGATGATCGGGGAGAGGTGCTCCCAAGAAAACAGAGTCCTTAGCAATTGTCTTTCCCTGCACAACAAATATTCATTCATCAGTGAATGAAATGATGATGATGATGATGATGATGATGATGATCTGGTACCTCTTTGTGGGCTGAGAGAGCTGAAGGAAGGAAAGAAGCCTGAAGAGCCATTGAGAGCGAGAGAGAGAGACAGAGAGCAGTGGAATGAGACAATCACACAACACTCTTAGTTGTTGTTGTTGTTGTTGTTTTGGTTTATCTTTAAAGAGGAAGATGAGAAGCAAGATAAGGTGATAGGCGCTGGCCCACATTGCGCCAACTCGACACTGACTCTCCAATGGGAATTGAGTTCGAGGATTTCTTACTGACAATAGATATTTCTTCGTATTTAGATCTAGTATGGGTCATTTCTTCTCTTGGGCTCTTCTGGGAGTAGGAATTATTAGTAGTCCCATCCCAGGAATTATGGGTATGGGGTTTGCTTGTTGACAATTGGAATTGGATTATTTGGGGCAATGAGGAATGAGGAGACTCGTGAATCCTTTGTATATCACCATGGATTTATCTTCTTCTTTGCCCATGTCAAGGTATTTGGATCCTCGATCATACGACAAGATATAGAACTTAAAGGTCTTAATAAAGATATATTGCTCGATAGGAATGAGTGAATAAAGCTGACTCATGCGTTCGCTCTAACGTAATTCTCTTTTAGTTCATGTAGCCTACCCCAAATATCTAAGATAAATGACTTTGTTGTTGTTATTGTTGTTTTTGATTCTAGGAGATGACAAGTGTGTCGTGCTCGGGGCCGTGCTTACATAACGTGGCAATGTTGAAGAGAAGAAGATAATGGGTGCATTTTGTGCTAACTGGGTCGGGTCGGGTCAACCCTGACCCGTAACCACACCATCTTCGATTGGTGGTATATAAAAGCAAGTAACCTAGTCATCAAACCCTTCCAAAGAATTGATCTATGTATACTGCAAGAGTAGTGATACTTAGACGGAGATGAATGAACATTTTTTGTCCTCATCCAACCAATAAGGGGAGTATGAAACACATAGATGAATATACTTGCTCTGATACGTATTTTAATATTTCGAACACCAAATTCCCCCCCCCCCCCCCCCCCCCCTTCTAAAAGGTAAGAACACAAATCTCATAGTTCTATGTTACACCTAAATGTAGTTGTATGTGTTTTCATGATAGGATAAATTGCGCAAAACCCCTCTACTATGGCGTTTGTTTCGCAAAACTCCCTTACACTAAAAAAACCCTGCACTTTGCCGCCCTGAGGCAAACTCCGCCAGTGTTGTTGTTATGAACAGTGCATACCACGTAAAATCATAATTAATCAATTAAACTATGTTTTTTAATTATCACTATTAAATAAATATTAAAAACAATTAACTAAAAAAGTATAAAATTATAATTAAAGGGGTGGGGCCCGCCTTCCCTCCCCTGGCCCTCCCCGTCTCCCTCCTGGACGTCACCGTTGGCGGCGACGTTGAGGAGGGAGGAGGGGGAAGGGAGGCGGGGGGAGGGAGAGGGGAGTTAATTAATTAATTAAATAATTATTTAAGTATGATTTATTAGTTAATTAATTAGGTAATTAAAAAACAATGTTTAATTGATTAATTAATTTTTACGTATTTACGACATGTTTTTATTAACTGCTAAACTGACCAAACTATCCCCATAGGGGCAAAGTGGAGGTTTTTACACAACCCCAAATAATACAGAGGGTTTTGCGCAATTTACCCCCATGTTATATAAATGAAATCTGATGAGGTTATTCCTCAGTGGAAGACCAAGGACTTGCCACTGCACCGCTGTGCATGGAAGGCTAAAAAATGTGGAGCAGTTCTGCCACATCCTGCTGCTACACTTTGCATGGAAGGCTAAAAACTACAAAAAGCAATGCTGCATGTCAAAGATACAATTTGCATACAAGGCATTCACTTTAAGCGTGCAAGTGAAATGACCAACTGAATACAGCATCAGTCTCCAATATATCATTATTCTTCCATCAAATACAATCAGAAAAACCTCAATTTGGGAAGACGTTTCTCGCTACATTTACAGGTTAGAGGAATCCAAGGCACTGCACATTTACAAGTTGGAGCAATTGAAGGCATTGCAGTCGACAACAATTCGTCCCACTCTAACGATGATAGATAACAATGATGGTCATAATTATCCAGAATGTCAGTGAAATAACGGAGTGCACCAATCCCGTCAAGATGCACAGCATGGAGACCCTTTCCAAAAGCTGCAACCAATTCGCGTCCTGCATGTCCCCTAAGACTTGAACTCGAAGAATCAAATTGACATCTTTACAAGCACACGCATAAATCTCTTAACAATGGTTTGTTATTCATTCAACTCCCAAGCTAGCAGAAAGCAGCGAGAAAACCATTGGGAATTTTATCTTCAAAAAGAAAACCATTGGGCAATTTAAACTGATCATTGTAGCTGTTGTGTTGCTTGAAGTCATAAGAGAGAGAAATGTCAAATACACCTCTACTCCAATCCCAATCACTGTCACATTGATTGAATCATCATAAAAAACGGCGCACGAGCTCAAATCTAGCATTTTCTGTGTGAGTATGTATCAGCATGAAGGACCATATCCAGACTCCCAGAAGTATTCATATCACCCGAGATCTTACCTTTCGAGCCACGTTATAATGGCCAAGTAATGTTAATTTTCACTTGGCAGGTGAACCCCTTAGTAGGAGAAGCTGCCACAAACTCCATCCATCAAATATCTCAACTCGCATAGCTCGTGCTGCTGTGCTGAAACCGCTTGCAACATGCTTCACCATGGAGAAAAATGATGGTGGTGGTTGTCAAGATGCAGGAGTTTCAGTTTTGGCTATCTACCGGATGATGGAATTCTTTGCAGCACCCGTGCAAAATCTTGTCTCACCCGCTTGTTCGGCATTGTTGACAGTGACCTGATTTAGTATTAAAATTGTAATCAGAGACCACAGGTAATTTTAGTATATTTGTTCAAAGATCTCGATTGCATAGTGAAAGTACGAGATTTATCGCAGGGCAATCAATATCAGTCACAGAAGTTGGAAGACCAGAAAACTAATTTGAACACGTAGCTAATTAAGGCTTGCCTCTTACTCCAAATTTCTTCTCCATTAAGGAAGTTATATATCTAAGAAATTTCAAGTTCCAGTTCTTTACAGTAGTTCTTATTGAGGTGAAAGTAATAGAAGTCAACCCCCAAAAAAAAAAAAAAAAGTTAATTTCCAATACAGATAAAGAAAGTTGATGATCTTTTCATGTACTGAAAATAGCTATTACATGAGCATCCTTACATAGACCCCAAACAGTAACTAAATTCTGGTAACAAGATCAGGCTTGCATATGTTCACAAAAATGGAGAACTTCCCCAGTAATGAGAATCATATCATAAAATGTTTTGAGAGAATCAATCATATCCATACACTATCCAGTAAGTCTCCAATTGGGCAGTCATGAGAATTATTCACCACTGAATAATGAACAGATTTTATTGGCAAAGCATTAAAATGTTAACTGCATTTTGTTTTCATTCTTCCAACTTGTGCATGTTTGTCTGTTTCTTAATTGAAAATAGTAGTAAAATATTAAAATGCATTGTATAAAAAAAAAAGTACAAAGCAGACGTGTATAATTGTATAGTTCCCTTTTAAATTTTCTCTTAATATTCATGAAATTCTTTCTGAATCTCACTTCTCAATTTTCTCTTAATTACAACTTTCAAATAATTTCCCCCATCAAACTGTTATTATGGGACACAAAGTGCTAACAAAATGTTTGGAAAGAATAACAATTTGAATTCATCTCATGTTTACAGCTATGAAAATGAATGGTGCAATAAAGTTACTTACCTAGGAGAACCTGGACGTTTCTGGGCAAATTGACCCAGCATAGACTTTAAAGATTCAAGGGCTTCTTCAGCAGCCTGTAAAACATTTACAGGTTTTCAGATGGACAATTAAACTGGAATTAATCTCTAATTAAATACATCAAATAACATGTAAACATGGATAGATAAATTGGAAAGTTTTAAGTTGTATGAACAAGGCATTAGAATCTTCAGGGATTATCCAACACCATATCAGAGATGGAAAATGTGGGACACATTGGAAATGTCACACTAGGCTAAGCTGTTCCAAAATAAAATATAGCAAAAAAGAAAATATTCATCCCTGCATGAGATACTCTTAAAAGCAAAATTGTCGGGATATAGATGATCCCACTTGCAAGGATTCAGATTAACCAAAACAGCACCCCCTTCTTCTCTGGGTAAAGAACCTTTTGATGCTTTATTTCATAATGCAATTTATCAGTCGACCTATTACTATCACTTCACGCATTTTTCCTGATATCTAAATGATCAAAGGAACACAAATTAATATCTATCAAAAAAACTGCCAGATTATATAGATACTAACTATAGATCAATGCATGTTACGTTATTATCTCATAATGCATGTAGTTCATCCTCTTTTTGTGTCTTTTCAGTTTCTCTAAACTTTAGTATGTCTAGCCTATGCCACATGTTATATTCCCGTCTAGTTTCACGCCCTTGCAATCTAGCCGAAAATAATGTAATTACGCCTTTTCTATTAAAATTCATATACCAAACTTTACTCCAAAAGGAAAGTGCTGCAATAAGAGAACGCCCAATTCACTAATTTCATGATTTCTAGGTTCAGATTGAAAAGGCCAGCGAAGATATCCATGTGATGCGCTCAAGGTCAAGTCAGTCTTCACAATAAAGATACACCAGTGGTCTGCCTACATTTTCTTCAAAATTCATCAATTGCTCCATCAAGGTTTCTTCTTAGTCCATTCTAAAATGCTTTCCATCAAAATTCCAAAACCCTTTGCTATTTTAAAATATGTATATGTATGTGATATCCCAAAAAGTTACAAAGTCAAGAAAGGAAGGGAAAATTATGAAGAGTAATACCTGTATCTTAGCTTCTTCCCAGGATTTTCCAACTCCCTTGCCCAAGATTTGTCCAGCTATTTCGACCTAAAATAATTCAAAAACGGGGGGGGGGGGGGGGGGGGGGGGGGGGGCGGGGGAGTACAACTTATAGACTTTAAAGTGAGATTCAATGGAGTGTTTGTTTTTCTGGAAACAAGATTCTCTCAATTTGTAAATTCCATGAAAATGAACAAACAATTTAAGGATAGTCCTAGTAAATTAGATTTTAGAGAAATAAAAATTTCTTCCTGCAATGCTCTCACAACATCATTGTACTTTCTTTGCCCATAAATTTCTTCCAGTGATGCTCTCCCAATCTTTTGCTCATATCATTATAACCTAGAAAATTTTAGGTTGTGTCCTATTCATCATCCCCCCCCCCCAACCCCCAACCCCCCAGGTTTTCTCCGTCTCTTCAACACAAGGGAACTGTAGGAAAATGATTATGCCTGGCTAAAGAAGAAAGTAAATAATGAAAAAACACAATACTATGTCAGAAAAACTAAGCTATATTTTCCAGCTGATCATTGCAGTCTTTCTCTTAAAAGCAGTTATAATGGTAAAAAGAGAAGAAGAAGAAGAAGAAGAAGAAGAAGAATTAACTTCTTCATTATCCTTTTTTCTAAATTATTTTGTGTTATTTTCTTTAATTTCAAATGCAATCAAACATACCCTGAAGTGTGTGAGAATATGTTAGTAAAATTTCTTGGGCACAGAACTCAACAACTTTTAAGCGCAATTAATAATGAGTTCTGAAACTTTTTATGCAACAGAATCCTCATATGAGGATTACTTGGCATACATCCTTAACTCCCTTAGTTGATACCATGGAAGTATGATATTAAGGGCATGTCAGACAAGTAGGGAATCAGGGGATCGTTCCCACCTAAGGGAACGGAAAGGAGAATGAGCACACGATGATGAGTGGTCATTCATCCAAAGATTAGAATATGTGTACATCTAATAACATTAATGACGCCATATTTCTGAGAGCATCACCGGAACAAAAATATTTTGTTCGACATATAAGTATAAATCAAGAAGTATACCAATCTACTACCATAATCCGGGAACAAGGAATCAATGTTCAAAAAAACGTGTTACGTAACGCGTTATAACGCGTTCCGATAACTAATGCAAGGCAAGCGTTAGGAAACACTCGCAAATAACGAAAAAACCCGAACCTGGATTTTTTACCCAGTAACGTACGTTACGTTATTTACGTAACGCACAATAACATATGCTACTGTGCAAATCCCCTTTTTAAAACCCACCCACCCCAAGCCCTCTCGAACCCCACCCACTCCTGAGCCCTCTTGTTCTCGTTCTAGGGCACAAGAAAATCCCAAAAAATCAGAACTACGAAGAAAGAAGAGGAAAAATCTCCTGATCCCTCGTCGTCTGTGGTTTTCCGTTGTCGGAGGATCCTCGTCGTCCCTGGTTCTCGTCCTCGGCACATTGAAGAAGAAGAAAGAAAAAGCAAGAAGACCTACTTCTCATCGTCGTCGCTGATTCCTCGCCCTCGATGGATCCTCGTCGTCTCTGGTTCTCGTCGTCGGCACCGTCTGAGGTCTCCCCCCCCCGGATCACTCTCTCTGCTCTCCCCCCGATCACTCTCTCTCCCGATCTCTCTGCTTTCTCTCTCTCTTGTTCTCTCTCTGCTCTCTCTTCCTCCCGATCTCTCTCTACTCTCTCTTCCCGAGGGGAGTGATAGCAGAGAAAGATCGGGAGGGAGAGATAGCAAAGAGAGATGGGGAGGGGAAGAGAGCAGAGAGAGATGGCGAGGGGGAGAGAGCAGACATAGATCAGGGGAGAGAGCAGAGAGAAAGTGATGGGGGAGTGTGAGCAGAGAAATATTGAGTGATGGGGGGAGAGAGTGATACATTTTAATTTAATTATTATGCTTTTAAATTCAATTCAGAGATAGAGCAGAGAAATATCATGCTTGTTATGTTTTTTTCCTCTAAATTATCATGTTTGTTAGTTGTTATAATTTAATTATCATACTTGTTAGTTGTTAATTGTTATGATTCATGGTTGTTAGTTGTTTTGATTTTTTTAGATTTTTTAAATTATTTTTCTATTTATTAAAATTCTTAAATATAGTGTGTATATATATATATTATTAAATAAATATTAAATCGCATAATCTACGTTATGCGTTACGTTATAACCTATCTTGTAACATAACAAAAGAAAAACGTTATCATTACGTTATCATTATTTTAAACATTGCAAGGAATATCTGTTCATAACCATTAATTGTTATCTTAATTGACCACAACCATTACAGAAATCAGCTTGAAAAATTAATTTGGCAGCATAATATATGCCTCTTATGTTTTAATATTCACATATATTCTTCCGACAAGTGTAATATCCACATGGATTTTCCATTGAATAGGTTTCAAGATTTAAAAATATCACACACAGGCAGGTGCCACCGCACAGAAGAATACTCTCTTCTTTCTTAGCCTTTTAGATATTCGTGATTTATCTGCAACATTATTTCAGTTAACTCAAAGTCAAGGTTTTAGGTTGCTGCCCATCTGAAGAGATTATTTACTAGTTGCTCTGAACAAAACTTTTTAAAAAAAATCTTTGAACTTGAATATTTCTTACGTTCTGTTGCACAAGCACAGAATGGCAAGACATCAATACAAGGATACAAAAAAATCTTAAAAACCTTAAAATATGGACATCATGGACACTGCATTAAAATAGTATATATAATGCATATAAAGATTAAGATGAGGCATGATAATGACCTTAAGGTTCATAACAACAATATAAATTCTAAAACAACCAAGCATATAGATCATGAAAACTAGACACCCTCCACCACAGGATCCAATTGTCACCAAGCTGGTTGTAGTGGTCAAAATTTGACTCGCATCAAGATGATTGACATGTGTTCAAGCTAGTCCAAGCTACCGAGTGCTTTCCCCGACACATTCACAACTCCCAAAGAGTTCACCCCAGAGCCTTTGCCACATCCAACCTTCCCGAGGTCACATTCCTCCGTCCTGAAGATCCTTCCATTCGTGAGCTACCTTCCGTCCCGAGTCCGGACACTCCACTTTGAGGTCATTACCTTCTAAGGTCTTTCCTATTCCAAAAGTCTCCAACCCCAAGATAGAAGCTCTAAACATCAGTCCACCGAGATCTCCGCCTACCGTTATGCAGGCTCCATCATCCCCACATTCATAATATGTAACACTCCTTTTAGAGCGGGCAGTTATAAACAGTAGTGGATTCCCTAGCCTGCAATCCCACCATCCAGTGCCAGTCGTTGCAATAAATCCAGCACGTGCAGATCGTGCAGTTACAGCAGTCCGTCAATTATGCCTCCACGTTGACATCCATGTCAGGTATATATGATCTTTCTTCTGCAAGGAGAAGGGGATTGCTTCTTAATCCTCAGAGCGCACACAGATACCGTTATGCTAGCAGTTTCATGTGCTAATCCATCCACTACACTAAAAATTTTCTTGTTCCAAACCATTATACTAGCAGCTCCTCGTGCTAGTCAATCCACTGCACTGAAAGTTTTCATGTTTCAGTCCACCATCATACTAGCAATTCACTGTGCTAGTCCACCTTTCCACCACACTAGCAATTTTTCTCTGTCAGTCCTTATCATTTCACTTACTGATTCTCATGCCCAAGGGTCTTAGGCCGACACCACATCGGTGCTCCTAACCTAAAAGGTGTTCTTTCTCATTTGTGTTCTGATAGGATCACCCAGGAACACCTCCAATCCCTTGTGGTGGCTTTGATCCATTGTAATCCGATTTTTATCCACCATACTGGTTAAGGCCGAACATGTGCAGGACACGTTTGGCACGTATTCTTGTACGTGTCAATTGCAGAACATGTTAAACACGGATATGATAGCCTCTAGTGCTTGGTGCAACATAGTTCTTAGATAAGAGCACCGTAAAATGACTAAATTTCAGTTTCAAACTCATTATGGCATTATCAGTAGTTCTTATTAGTATAAAATTCAGAACAACAAGAATGTTGGAGCAAGATGTTTAAGGGAGACACAGTAAGTTTAAACAAAATCTGCTTGCGACTATTTACCTTAGGCAAGGTGATTTTCAAAACAAAGTGTGTATGAAATTATGAATTTATCAAATTAGGAATAAATAGGTGGAATTAATTGCAGAACAAATACCTTAAACCCAAAATGGCTATCGCAGTTGAATTAGAAAACCATTACGGTAAAGCTCTAATTCAAATTAAATAGTCGTCACCATTCAAATGCATGGCTTATAAAGTTTCCAAATCCAAAAAGATATGTGGTTGGCCCTTTCGATCCAGGAAATGCTACCAAATAGGGGTGGCAATTTTCACACACCCAACAAGTTGACCAAAACCCAACCTAAGTTTGCCGGGTATGGGTCGGACATACATAGGGAGGTGGGTAATAATTGGGTCAACACATCCAACCCGATTAATAAATGGGCCAGGTTAGGGTAAGACTCTTAACCCGTCTAGCCTAATTTGACCTGTTTAACCAAGCTACTGATAATTCTACGTATATATTTAATGTAATGCGCATATGTTAGGTAATCATTAGCACGTACTGTTGCCAAGTTATTGGGATTGGTTTGGATGCAAAACTCTTCAATTTTTATTTTTAAACAAAAACTCATATATGAAAAAAAATTAGTATAATTTGTTACATATTTAGCACAAAAGAGGCATGAGTAGAACAGTTAGGGGCTTAACTGAATTTCTTTAGTTAGTTCTCAGCCACAAGAGAAATCCTCTGAAGTTTGTTTTACTCATAAAAAACAAAAAGAAAAAAATTAAATAACCTACTTGACTCAAACCCGACCTACCTAATAACTCGGTTTAGTCAAGTCGGGTTTGGGTAACCTGATTATTAGGCAAATCAGGTTAGGGTCAAGGTTTTTGACCCAGTCATTGATCGTGTCATGTTCCAATCGGCTGTATATGAGTTGGGTCAAAGTTGAGCCAACAAGAACCCCCTCCCACACAATTTCCACCCCTGCAAATAAATATCCAGAGAGAGCGAGGCCGACGGGGGAATATCCTCACAATAATGTGATGTATAAATGTAGGAGTAATCTGGATCCACATATCAACACAAAGAACAGATTAAACTATGCCAACAAGAATGCAAAGAACAACATTAATTCGTAGCGAGAGAGAGAGAGAGAGAGAGAGAGAGAGAGAGAGAGAGAGATTAGGGAATTACACATGTGAAAAGTTGCGCTGAATATTATACGTAGAGATCGGAAAACATTATTAACTGGTAGATACGGAAATATCGCTTAAGTTTAATCATTTGGCAGTTGGTTCGTTCAAAAATTCAATATTAAGCCTAAAAGGACAAGCATTCAATATTCTTGCAGTCTTCATTAAGAGAAAAGGCACTCTATGTTCCACAATGCCAACTACAGCTCCTATACTTGATGAAAGTATGGTTACCGGCAATTATTAACTATCTGCATATCGTGGATGTCTTTTCTTGAAAGCCTAACCATTTCAACTTCTATTTTATAACTACGAAGACATTGACTTACAAGCAATTTCTTCAAAATCCTCACGTATGTGGCCAAGAAAAAGAAAACAAAAAAGGATAGGTAGACGGTTGCATATTCAAACAAAATCTTGACATTACTAGGCCAAACCTAACTCAGTTCAGAAAGCATCAAGCCAAGCCAACTTACTTCTCTTAATTATTAAAGAAGATATAAATTAATTAAGAAAAAGAGATGAACCTGTGATGAGTATTGACGTATTGTCCTGAGCACAATAAGCATCATGCAGAATAATATCCATAGAATTGAATATTTTAATAGAAGAACTGATGGTTACCTGTGCATATACCACCTCCTCTTGACCGACTGAACCTCCTGAAGGTGATGGCTGGTCCCGAAAAATTACACTGTAACCCTCCATGGTACACTGAAATGTAGAATCAGCACTTATCAGCTTTCGACTGAACATATCATATAGATTTGAAAGCATTCACAAGCTCAGCCACTATAAAATCTTACTAGGTCTTTCAGCGCAGTAACAGAAGAAGTTGATTTAGGACCCTCAAGTACATGGTTCACAATACGGGAGTCTGAAGTGCTAGCAACCAGCAAAAGGTCATCTCTACTGAATGCTTAATATCCAAAAGAGTTTGAATCACTTGTAAAACCATTTTCATGGAAGTGAGAGAGCTTACTCAAATCTCCATGTACAGCAATCGGGTCGGGCAACACATATTTCTCTGAAATAATCACTTTATCAATCAGAACCCAAAAGCAAAAAAAAAAAAAAAAAAAAAGACTTTTCAAACAAAAAGTTTTATTCAGACTATGTGGCTTTATAGATTTCAAAAGGGTGGCTCACGCTTCATTTAGCAAACTGGCCGGTTTCAAAGGTTAGAACATGTGAAAATCAAGAAAAACTTAACTGCAGTTACCAACAAATGGACTAGCCTGTACTATCTAATTATTCCATATGAAACATTTGTAAATACTACATAGTAAATACTAGAAAGAAACAACACAATCCCATCAAAAGGAAATATCTCTATGAAAACTATGCAGCACTCCAATTACCTTGAGCGTCAAAAAATTCTAACATATGCATGTCTAATAATCATCTTGTACATAGGTTTCAACATAGTACCTATCTGTTATTTGACTCACAGAAGTTTGATTCTTTGAAAAATTTAAGTCTTTCTTCTTCCAATTAGAAAGGAAACTATATCGTCGTCTTCGTTGTCGTCGTCGTCATCATGATAATCATCGTCTAAGCCTTCCTCATTACACTAGAGTAAGGTATGAGCACCGTTAGGAAAAATAAATTGTATAACGAGGTATATGAGTTGTATTAGGAGTAGAATAGAAATAGGAGTAGATTTAGACTTTCTATTTATAAATATAGTTGAGAGGAGAGAGATCTCCAACCAACTCGCTTCCAAATCTCTAATACTACGTTTTGACATAGTATCAGAGCCACTCAACTAATCCCAAATCTGAAAATCCTAGGTTTTCAAAAAAGAAAAAAGTTTTTCAAAACTATTCGTCTCCCCCACCAACCCCCAAACTCCTAACCCTAGCTTCCCTATTGCCGCCCTCGCGTCGTCTTCATCCTAAGTCGCCACTGGTCATCATCGTGTCACCTGTCATCATCGTTGTTCTCTTCGCCATCGTCGCCTTCGCCGTGTCGGATGTCCCCTGCAGTCATCATCTTCGTGTCATCGCGTCGCCAACTTTGCCTATAGCCAACTACGGTCTGAAACAGTCTCTGAGAGCCTGACTTGGGCGCTTTGCATCAGCGATTCAGGAGTTTGGTCTCTATCAGCCAGAGAAAGACCACTCTGTATTTTAACGGATAAAACATGAGAAGATCCTGCAAGTTGAATATATAGATGATAGTGTGAATACAGGAGATGACATGAAGGAGATTGATAGCCTAAATAAGTACTTGTAGAAGCAGTCTCAAACAAAAGATCTTGGATCCCTGAAGTACTTAGGCATTGAGATGGCTAGATCCAAGAAGGGCATCTTCTATCACAGAGGAAGTATGTACTTGACTTGCTTTCGGAGGCTAGAATGCTAAGATGCAGGAGTATTGATTCTCCGATGAATGTGAACACAAAGCTACTACCATATCAGGGGGAGTTTCTTGAGGATGTTTGGTGATGCAGGAAATTAGTGGGAAAACTGAACTACCTGACAGTGACCAGACCAGACATCACCTTCACATTCAACATGGTGGGTCAGTTTTTATCAGCACCAAGGACTACCAACTTGGAGGTAATGAGGATTTTGAAGTATCCAAAGAAAGCTCCATGGAGAGAACTTTTCTATTCAGATCATGAACATATTTAAGTAGCAGGTTTCTCAGATGCGAACAGGACAGAGTACATTTTGATAGGAGGTCGACCACAGGACATTGTGTCTTTCTTTGAGAAAATCTTGCGTCATGGAGTGTGGTCTCTCGGTCTAGTGCAGCATCGGAGTACAGGGCAATGACAATGGCAAATATAACATTAGAGCTAATCTGAATCAAAGATTTATTGACAGAAATTGGTTCCCCTAGAGTATGCTATGAGACTATATGATGACAACAAGACAGCAATACACATTACTGAAAATGGTGTGTTCCATGAAAGAACCAAACACATTAAATTTGATTGTCATATAGTTCGTAAGAAGACTGAGAATAAGAACGTTGTGGCGACGCGTGTATTATTAGGACACTAGTTAGCAAATCTTCTTGCCAAACCACTTGGTAAAACAAGGGTAAATTTTATTTGTGACAAGTTGGGCATGTATGATGTATATACTCCAGCTTGAGGGGGAGTGTTAAGAAATATGAATTGTATAACGAGTGGTATATGAGTAGTATTGGTACATGAGTTATAATAGGAGTAGAATAGGAATAAGAGTAGATTTGGACTATTTTGTTTTTATAAATATAGTTGAGAGGAAAGAGATCTCCAACTAACTTTTTCTCTCTTCCAAATCCCTGATACCACTTTAACAGGCACAAAACAAAAAATTGATGACTTGATGCCAGTTTCCTGGGTGATCAAACTATGAACAAGAGATGAGCTTAAAATAAAACATAGAAAGCCAATTGGTGGATCTGAAAACAATTGTTGTTCACACAGTTTCAGATCATGCAACCAAGGAGTTACCACAACATAATACTAGATTAAGAAGTAGGGCCAGCCAAGAAAATATGTTGTGCTATAAGGAATTGTATTCATTACTAAAGGAGGAATATATGACAGATCAACTGAAATGTATTCACAAAAATATGCCTATGCAAGTTTTGTGGTAGCTTTGGAGGATTACACAAATGAAATTTTCAATAGATTACGGATGATGCTATGAGACGAACGATATTGAGGTATAAAACACAAATCACATAAGCAGAAAAAGAAAAAAAAATGCCCCTTATAATCTTCGTGGTTCTGTAAGGTAATAACTTACTAGCCAAATTTTGAAGTGCATTCATGACAGCTTGATGTTGAGCTTCCTTCCTTGTTTTCCCAATTCCTTGGCCTATTTTATCTCCCACAAGCCAAACCTAAAAAGAAATTCATAATAAATGAATGTGAGCGAATAATAGAGAAATATGTTTAATCTTAACGGACAGGAATAATGCAAGAACCAACTTATCCCACTTTATCAGGGCAGACTTTTTTTTTTTCTATCGGCAACACAATCTAACAACAAACTTGATAAAATTATAGGAAAAACTTACTAAAAACATCATCTTTACAGCTTTAGAAAAGATAATAAGAATTGAACTTTTAGAAGATTAAATTAATCGATTGTGCATCTGATGCAAACGATGCACGCTAGTTAAGACTGAAGTTGTTAAAGTGATAATTTCACTGCAATGGAACAAACAAGTATAATCTTGAGATTTTTAGATTAATAACTAAATATAGAATGTGCATTAAATCCAACTATTAGTTGCATGAAGAAACATAATTACTCAGTAAAGCAACAGAAAGCTGTTGTAAAATTGACAATATCAGCAATCACGATGTTAAGTCCTAAAACGGGAAATTAAACACAGTATGGAGGAGAGAAACAAAACAAAGAAAGAGGAGTTAGAAGAATGATGTTGAGAAGCTTCATCCTCCACTTGTTCTCCTAGAGAGAATCAACAAGTCAACCAACCTTACCAACAATGACTAAGCAAAATAACTTAAGAGTCAGTAGACGAGTGTTACTCCGACACTTCATTTTACAAAATTTTGCCATGTGAGAAATGGAACACGCTACAACACTTGGACACTCGTATCAGGGTATAGCTATATAAAAAAAATAAAATAATTGTAAAAAAACCTGGAAAGAATTCACAAGAACAGAAACAAGAATTCATAAGTGTTTGTTTTTCTTTTATTGCCACTATTGTACAAACTACAAACCTGTGCCACTCTTTTCTTTATACTATTAACTAATTTTGAATCGCGGACACATTTTACACTATGCCAAACTATGAAAACCACTAGCGTCAAAGAGAGCTCATACATATACCTACCCACTCACCCAACTATATCCCAATTTTTAAAAATTTTCATGTTGCAGATTTTAGGACACTCAGAAACTTGGAATCCATGTAATGTATCCAAGTAACACGAATATTAGACATTGTTTAAAGTCTTCAGACTTTAGACCACAACGCATAGAGGGAAAGATACAGCAATCAGTTAAATTTTGTGCGAGAAGTTTAATGAAATAGAAGCACTTCTGCTGTTGCAATAAAGAAGTAATATACTACAAGATGTTCTCATATCATGATTATCTGCATGATTTAATTACCTCCACCGAAAATTGCAATTCTGTTGTGTCGCATAAATCTGTACGGAATTCTACCTACAACATGAAAATAAGAACAAGGATTAATAAAAACTAGCCAAAATAGCCAGATCATAATTCAGCATCTAGTGCTGAGACAGAAATTTTAGATCTACCTTGCCTCCGCCAGACTTCATCACAATATCCTGCAGAACAACAGAAGAACTTTCTGCATATTGTGCCCGGCCAGACTCAAAACGAGGATCCCTATGACTCGGAGGAGTAGTAGTCGTAGGCATTTCCTCACCTTCAAAATGGGCAAACTCGGATCAAAAAGTAGCTTATATGATCAATATCTGACTCAGTAAACATCTGGCATTTCATTACTTTAAACAATGGAGGCAAAAAAATCAGAAGAGCTTCTCAAGTTGATAAGTACATCAAATCAATTATAAATGTTGTTAAGTGCTCGATTGGCTTGATATACATTGTTAGCTCACAACCGGGCAAATGAATTTTTTAGATGAGGTGGTTTCCTGCTAGTAATCGAGCACAAGGTTTCAAGAGGTCTTGGGTTCAAACATAATCATTATCACCTTCTACCTTCCCAAGAAGCAAAGTTTAAAGTTGGATATCTCTCCATGGTGGCCACGCGTGAGAGGGGTATAAGGTGTTCAATTGGCTTTGGCTTGATATACATCGTTTGCCCACAACCCAACAGCTTTGGCTTTTGCGTAAAGTGGTTTCTTGATAAATGCAGTCATGCCAATAATTTTAACCACTAGTTTATTTATTTATTTCTATTATCGGGGTGGGGCCTTTTTTTATTTTGGGTGTGTGGCCTGTGTGTTTTGGTGGTGATGGTGACGGTGTTTTGGGGGGGACGGGGGGACAAAGAAAGAAAAATGTACCACAAGACAAGCTGACAAGGAATGATTCCCTAACTAACGGCTCAGATCTGAGTACTTAGGTTCTCCCAGTTTTGGTTTAGGTTATAGCAGTAGACAGGGTATTCGGCTAGGTTTTCTACAAGGGGGCAAATCTGTAAAAGATTTTAAGGCTGAAACAAATTAGTTTTCAAAAAAACTCAAATGATAAACAATAGAAAAGTTTAATAAAACAGTAGAATAACTAGAGATTTCACACCCCTATTACAGATTTCACATCCAGATCCACTATCATAGACTTGTTGAAGAAAAACTTCAATCACATGAAGCAATCAATTTTTTTATGAAGTCCACATCTTCAATGAGTACATAAATAAAGGTGAGGTTTGGCTTGTGGGAGATGTGGACTCTATATAAAAATAAAAATAAAAAGCAATCAATTGACTTTATAGAGTCCACATTTTTTTATTGCATGTGTTTGCCATCTTCAGATGGCTGGTTGGATGGATTCTAACAGCTGCTGAAGATGAAGTGTTTTATTTTCCCTGATGAAAATTTCTCCTCTTTTATTTTCTTTTTTTGAGGGGAGAATGAACAATCAATCGGTCCAAATTTTGATTGAAAGAATGAAATGTATATACAAATAATTATGGAGAGAATATAAGGTAGAAGAAGTAAAGCGGACGGCAGCATAGTTGGGCATGTGCATGTTCATTCATAAGGTGTATGAGAGAATGTATATGAGAGGTTTTTCTAATAAAAAACTCATTTGTTGTCCTTAATGTTGTGTTTGTACTAAACTTTAATTGTGTATGTACTCATTGTGTTCTTAAGAACGTTAACCTTGAAGCTATGCTTTGACTGCATTGTTATTAAAGAGTTTCAATGGACAGTCTAGCGCAAAAGAGATTTTGATGATCACTCCTTTATAACAGTTATGATACTAAGTAACTTGTTGGATTGAAAATGTCACATATTATGCTCAGGAGGATACAATTGTTCATGACATGACACAGTATTATTTTTGTTGCATTGGTTCAAGCCCCTCGATTCAAACAAACTTGTTGAACTTCGTATGTTGAACAATACTAATTTTTTCTTTAAGTTTGACATTTAAGAAAGAACTTCTTGTGTGTGCCTCTCACGAACTTGGGCAGATGACCAAATCGTGAAACATATTCACCCGAAAAATTCATCAATTGTATCCTTTTAGTTCAGGATGTAGCGAAATTGATATGCTCTGATACCAATTGTTGTGACTCTGAGGATCGACGTTAGCAAAACTTGGCAATATGAACAGTACTTGCAAAAAGAAAGCCTGATGTAAAGCAAACTAGCAATACCTAGACAAAAGAGCAATAAAGAAAGAACACAAGGATTTAACATAGTTCGGCCCAAACTTGACCCACGTCCACAGGGAGAGAACTTGAGAGAGCTTTATTAATAGACTTGGTACAAAGAGATCTAACCTTCCTTTTGATACAACAAGAGTATTCATCTTCCACTTGAATCTAGCCCAAGATTACAAAAGTATTACCTTCTCTCTATGCACTTTAAACTTGTTTCTCTCTTTCTTGGGTTCTTCTGGTCTCCTTTGCTTGAGATTCTCTATTGTAGAGACTCCATGAGACTTGTTTGGTTGAAACAATTACAATACTTGGTTACAACTTTTATTTATAGGATTTTACAATACAACTCCTATTTGGACTATGAGATGATCTTGACCTTTGGATGGTTGAAAAATCTTGATCAATCCTTTTAGGAATTGATCTCCTTGATCTAGAAGAATTCTAGACCTTTTAATCTTTAGAAACAAACCTTCATTGAATAGGAATTAAATCCTATTCATGAAAAGAAAACTCGCAATCGCCTGAAAAAAACTGCTTCATCTTAATTTGCTTCTTCTTCTTCAAGCCGTCGTCTTCTCCAACTCAATTGGATTTTCTTGGACCATCATCTCTTCTTGAAAAACAAGGCAAAATCCTAATAATCTCCACCTTAACTTATTTTCAAGCCTTTTGCAAAGCAACTTGAGATTTCGGATTAATACCTTGATTCTTTCTTTGGTTGTAACTGTGTCGTGAAGCCTTTAACACTTACCCCCTCTCCCCGGGCCTTTGGCTGATTTACCGCCATGCCTTAGGCCATCTCAGGTCTTACCCGAGTACACCCTTTCTCTTTCCCGCAACACTTTGACCTGGTTCACGTCCCATTGCAGTGTTTCTTGAAGCTCCACCTCGCGATGAACTCCCTTCCAAGCTTATCCTTGAAACTCCACCTACTGAGTTTCCTTCCTTCAGCTTGTATAAACCTCCACACTTCTCTCCTTCCAGAATTACCTGTCTTCTTGGCTGACTGTGACGACGCCTTGTTGCACTTGGATCCAGCATCCTTCTTCGTCAAGCACCCTTATGGATATTAGATTATATTGTGCCTCCAGGACATACCGGACCGCCTCCAAAGCACGCACTGTCCCATTTCTTCCTGTAACCTTGACTGTCCCAGTGTTGATGACCTCGCAAGCTGAACCATCCACCATCTTGACAATCTCTTCCTCCTTTGCAACTAAGAAGTTATTGAACAGTACTTTCTGGGAACATACATGAACCGTACTACCTGAATCAAATATTCAACCTTTACTTTGAGAAGTGTTGTCTTCGTAAGAAGCCATTAATATTTCGGTGTCCTCTACACCGCTTGCTTCATCTTCCTCCGCAGCTTGGCCCTACTTTTTCAGCCACTCATACCGATGCTTGCAGTCATTCTTCCAATAACCTTCCCTATGACAAAATTGACACGCCTTTGATGAGCTTGGACCTTTTCTTCCTTCTCCTCTACCTTTCCTTCCCGATCCTGTCTGCTCCTCTTGATTTAGCCTTTTCCTAATCTCATCAGATAAGAGAGTTGACGTAACCTCATCCAAGATGAGAAAGTTGACTTACCGTAGAGCATGGTGGTGACGATATGATCATATGACTCTGGAAGAGAACTGAGAAGTATCAACACCTTGTCCTCCTCATCGATCTTGACATCGACAGCTAGAGCTCACTAATGACCTTGTTGAAGAAGTTTAGATGCTCCAACACTGCTGTCCCTTCCTTCATGTGTAACACATATAGTTGTTTTTTGAGAACAGCTTGTTGGAGAGACCAGTGATCAAAGAATCGGCCGAGTCGGATACGACTCGGCCGAGTCGTATCCGACTCGGCGACCTCCGGTTTGACTCGGAGGCCCGAGTCAGTGTTGGATCGCCGAGTCGACCCGGATCGGGTCCGACTCGGACCCGACTCGGGCGACTCGGCGCCCGTGACTCCCTTAAAACGCGCTGAGGGAGAGAGAGAGAGATCAGATCTGATCTCTCTCTCTCTCGCGCTCGCCGTCTCCCCCGCGACGCCCTCCGGCCCTCGCCGTCCCACCTCGTCGCCGTAGCCGTCGCCGTCGCCGTCGCTGTCGCCGTCGCAGGTAACTCCTCCCCTCTCTCCCTCTCAGTCTCTCTCTCTCCCTCCCTCTGTGCCTCTCTCTCCCTCTCTTTCTCTGTCTCTCTCCCCTGCAGGCCGCAGCGGCGCGCGCTCTCTCTGGCCTGCAGCGGCGCGCTCTCTCTCTCCCCGCAGCTACTCTCTCTCCCGGCTCTCTCTCTCCGCAGCGGCGCGCGCTCTCTCTCTCTGTCTCTCTCTCTCGCTCTCTCTCTGTCTCTCTCGCTCTCTGTCAGACTCTCTCTCTCCCCCTCTGTATCTCTCTCTCTCTGTCGGACTCTCTCTCACTCTGTATCTCTCTCTCTCTGTCGCACTCTCTCTCACTCTGTATCTCTCTCTCTCTCTGTCGCACTCTCTCTCACTCTGTATCTCTCTCTCTGTCGCACTCTCTCTCTCTCACTCTGTATCTCTCTCTCTGTCGCACTCTCTCTCTCTGTATCTCTCTCTCTGTCTATCTCTCTCTCCCTCTCTCTCCCCTCTCAGTCTCTCTCCCCCTCTCTGTCTCTCTCTCCCTCTCCCTCTCCCTGTCAGTCTCTCTCTGTCTCTCTCTCTGTCCCTCTCTCTCTTCCACTGTATTCCCCTCTCTCCTCTGTCTCCGTCTCTCTCCCTCTCTCTGTTCCTCTCTCTCTCTAATTAATTTACATTTAATGTCATTTAATTTAGGTTAGTTTAGGTAAAGTTAATTTAACTTAATTTAGGTTAATTAATCTAATAAAGTTTTGTAATTAAGTTAGGTAATTTAATAATTTTATTGAAGTTAGGTAATTAAGTTATTGTAGGTTAATCTAGTATAAATTAGTTTAGTTTAATTTAATATAGTTTCATTTAATTGAATTTAATTTAATTTAAATTAGTTTAGTTAATTTAGGTTAATTTAATTTAATAAAGTTTTGTAATTAAATTAGGTAATTTAATAATTTTATTGAAGTTAGGTAATTAAGTTATTGTAGGTTAAGCTAGTATAAATTAGTTTAGTTTAATTTAATATAGTTTCATTTAATTGAATTTAATTTAATTTAAATTAGTTTAGTTAACTTAATTTAGGTTAATTTAATTTAATAAAGTTTTGTAATTAAATTAGGTAATTAATAATTTTATTGAAGTTAGGTAATTAAGTTAGTGTTGCTTAATCTAGTATAAACTAGTTTAGTTTAATTTATTGTAGTTTCATTTAATTGAGTTTAATTTAATGTTTTTTAATTTAGTTAATTTTAGTTTTAATTTAATTTAACAGATAATTTTTTTAAATTTCAGTATGGCTCTAAAGCAACGCGATATTGGATGGGAATATGGTACCCCTGTTGGTGGAAGTAGAAAACTTGTGAAGTGCAATTATTGTGGGAAACAAGTCCATGGTGGTATCACTAGATTGAAGCAGCATATAGCACATGTACCCGGTCAGGTGGAAGGATGCTTGTGAGTATCAAAAGAGATATCTCAAATAATGAGACGACATCTTTCTGAAGGTAGCAAAGAAAGAGCGGCCATAAAATCTAAAAAAGAGCGACTTATGAGATCTTTAAGTGAGGAAGATTTCTATGATGTGGCCGAAGAAGATTCTGATAATGAAATTGAAGAAGTTGGTGGTTTAGAAGGAGTTGAAAGAAGACAACTGAAACAAGCCATGAAAGAAAGTCGTGAAATGGCTTGGAGATCGGCAGAAGGAGTTGATATTGGTGGCAGTAATTCACAGCCTTCAGGATCAGGGAGTAACCGTGGATTGCGTCGGAGTATGACTATGAGAGAAGCTGAAATTCCAGCTCGTGGTATTGATCCTTACATGTTCCCAACAAAACAGAAATCAATCAAAAGCATGTTCTCAACTGAGAATATGAAAAAAGTTGGGAAATCCGTGGCGAAGTTCTTTCACTACAATGCAATACCATTCAATGCAGCTGATAGTGGTCCTTACTACCAAGCCATGATTAATACTATTGCGGAGGCAGGTCCATGTGTAAAAGGCCCTACAGGGTACCAGATTGGCAATCTCTATTTAGAGGAGGAAGTGAAAGAAATTGGAGTATATATTGCTTCAATAAAAACAAAATGGCCGCAGTATGGTTGCACGATCATGTGTGATGGATGGAGTTCTCATAATAGAAAGCCTATTGTTAATTTCATGATTTATTGTGATAGAAGCATGATCTACCATACTTCTGTTGATACCACTAATATCTCGAAGACTGCTGAGTATATATTCTCGCTAATGGATAAAGTTGTTGATGAAGTTGGCGAAGAAAATATCGTGCAGGTTGTCACAGATAATGAGGCAAGTTTCAAAGCAGCTGGTCACATGTTGATGGAGAAGAGAAAACATTTGTTTTGGTCTCCCTGTGCAGCACATTGCATTGATTTGATGCTTGAAGATATTGGCTCTTTGAAATCAGTCAAGGAGACATTGGATGATGCTAAGGTGATCACATCATTCATTTACAATAGCCTCAAAGTGGTGAATTTAATGAAGCTATATACCAAAGATAGAGATTTGTTGAGACCAGGTATAACACGGTTTGCCACCGAGTTTATTTCTATTGAAAGCCTTATTCGCTATGAGCAAGATTTGAAAAGAATGTGCACGACTACAGAATGGCGTGAATTCAACAAGGAAAGGAGTAGAAGAAGTGTGCGAGATAAGGTTGCTAATCTCATTCTGACTGACCGGTTTTGGAAGAAGGCAAGAGAGGTCCAAAACATTATGGATCCTCTTGTTAGAGTCTTGAAGATAGTGGACCAGGACAAGAAACCTACACTATCTATTATATATGAAGCTATGGATAGAGCAAAATTGGCTATAAAGGCCTCAAATAAGAACTGGAAGAAGTACTGGGACATCATTGATAGAAGATGGGAGGGACAATTGCATAGACACTTGCATGCTGCTGGTAATTCATTTGCCTAGAAATCATATTTGTTGACTAGAAATTGAAATTGTCATATCATAACAATCGTTTGCTTACATTATTGCAGCATATTTTTTAAATCCAACACTCCAATATTCAAAAAACTTTTCTACACATCTTGAAGTAAGCTATGGATTAAAGGAGGTCATTAAAAGATTGGAGCCAGATTTGACTAAACAAGCAATAGCTATTAATGAGGTAATAATAATTTATTTATTTCATCGATATAATGTTATGCAAATATTAACACTTGTGATGTGTATTCTCACAGATAAAATTATTTGTGGATGGAGTTGGAGAATTTGGAAGCTCACTAACTAGAAGAGCAGTGCAACAATCTCTTCCAGCTGATTGGTGGATTAATTATGGCGAAGAAGCTCTCAATCTGTAGAAAATTGCCATCAAAGTCTTAAGCCAAACATGTTCTTCATCGGGTTGTGAAAGAATTTGGAGCACGTGGTCGCTAATTCATACAAAACTGCGCAACCGGTTGGCAATGAAAAAGTTGCATAAACTAGTATATGTGCATTACAATATGCGGTTGCGAGTAAAAAACTTGACATGCAAAGCGACACTGATGATTATTACAACCCAATTGATCTGAACAATATTTTCAATGATGATATTTTGGATGAGTGGATTCGTGAGGGAGAACAGCCGATGTTACCACCAGATGACTTAGGTTGGTTAGATGAAGGTATTCGTCATACTGACGAAAGTGGCGGTGATGATGGTGATGGCGGTGATGATGACAGCGGTGATGGTGGTGGCGATGATGGTGGTGAGGGTGATGGTGGTGTGAGGGTGATGGCGGCAGTGATGGTGGTGATGGTGGTAATGTTGAAGAGACTCATGGTGTTGGTGGAAGCCAACGAGATGATGCTTTAACATGGGATTCACAATATTATGCCACACAAGATACAGATCATGGAGGCCGGGCGGGGATTTCACAGCAGCGTAGGCATTTGGATCGGTTGGTCGAATTCAGTTCTAGCGATGATTATTCGAGTGGACATGATTACTACTCACATGGTCATCATAGTCTTGAAGGCCATTTACAGGGGTTGGGTTTGACATCTGGCCAATATTCTGGCACTGATTATTCTAGCACTAGTGATTACTCTACTAGCAGCACTGAATATCGAGGTTTTGGGTATTATCACCATGGAGCTGATATTGCACAACCCCTACCGCCATATTACTCTGATAGTGGATCCTCTGGCCAATCATCTCAGCCTACAGGATCTCACCCACAAACATATCATTATCCTTATGGAAACTATATGCCTGGTTTCTATACTTATCGCGGGCCAGATGATAATGATGATTTGGAGCCTCCTCGTAATTCAATGTGAAAATGACTATATTAGCAGGTACTTATGAATTATTTTGTGCAATTTACTATATTATGCATGTATTTTGATATTTTTCTACCAACGACGCTTGTATTTATGCTTTCACGTTATGTTTTGAGTGTTAGGTGATATGTTTTGAATATGTGATACATGAATTTGGATGTTTACATTTTTTTATGATTTGTCATGATTTTTTCATAATTTTTTGGCGCTCTATGTAGCGTTTTTTGCGTATCGCCCAAGTCCAATCCGAGTCGCAGAGACCGATCCGTCTCGGTGCCGGCCGAGTCGGCGGCCGAGACCGAGACTTTGAACCATGGGAGAGACTTTTCGTCATATACAACGTTTCTAACCTTGACCACAATCCCGTAGTCGTTTCTTCATCCATCACGTCGTACATAATCTCTTCTGCGAGACATAGTTGGATCGTACTTGCCGCCTTTAGATCCATCTCCCAATCCTTATTTGATATACCTGCAGGTTTTGCTGACTCACCCTGCAAGGTCTTGTAAAGACCTTGTTGCACCAGCAACACCTTCACCCTCGTTTGCCATAAGCCAAAGTTTCCTTTACCATTGAACTTCTCGACCTCGAACTTTGTCGTAGAACTTCTTATCTTCTACATATTGCCCTTCGTCAACTTTTAGCTCTGATATCAATTGTTGTGAAATTGATATGCTCTGATACCAATTGTTGTGACTCTCAGGATCGACGTTAGCAGAACTTGGCAATATGAACAGTACTTGCAAAAAGAAAACTTGATGTAAAGCAAACTAGTAATACCTAGACAAAAGAATAATAAAAAAAAAACACAAGGATTTAACGTGGTTCGGCTCAAACTTGGCCTACGTACACAGGGTGAGAACTTGAGAGCTTTATTAATAGACTTGGTATAAAGAAATCTAACATTCCTCTTGATGCAACAAGAGTATTCATCTTCCACTTGAATCTAGCCCTACATTACAAGAGTACTATCTCCTCTCTATGCACTTTCAACTTGTTTCTCTCTTCTCTTGGCTTCCTCTGGTCTCTTTTTCTTGAGATTCTCTATTATATAAACTCCTTGAGACTGGTTTGGTTGAGGCAATTACAATGCTTATAACTTTTGTTTATAAGATTTTACAATACAACTCTTATTTGGACTATGAGATGATCTTGGCCTATGGATGGTTGAAAATTCTTGAACAATCCTTTTAAGAATTGATCTCCTTGATCTAGAAGGTTTCTAAACCTTTTAATCTTTAAAAACAAACCTTCATTGAATACAAATTAAATCCTATTCATACTCATCCTGAAAAGGAAACTGCTTTATCTTAATTTGCTTCTTCTGCTTCAAGCCATCGGCTTCTCCAACTCAATTGGGTTTTCTTGGACCATCATCTCTTCTTGAAAAACAAGGCAAAATCCTAACACATGAATCACTTACTAATATTTAGGGTTCCTGTAAATAGCTGTGAGGTGGTGCGATTTTCTGGTTGTTGGAGTAGACAACATAGCCCCTACTTTTGTGATTCAAGGTGAATATTATGCGTCACAATGATACCCTCCAAGGCAAACTACTGGTATATGTTTTACTCATAAGTCATATCAGAAGCAACAGGAAGGTATCATGCTTTTAAGGCACCATTCTCATAAAAAGCAACTCATGACATTTGTTTGAATTATCAAGAATTAGTAGACGTGATAATTATGGAAACCAACAAACATTTATTGGAAGATGCTTGATTGTTGTTGAGGTTTTTTTTATTGGCTCTCTTTCAAATATGCACTCACACCTAATCTTTTATTGGAATCCATTAAAGAGAATCTGAATCGATAGAAGTTAACCAAATAAAGTGCACAATTGACACTGTTAATAAGAAATACAACTCCGAGCTCTTCACACAGGCACTCTCATACACCTTAGAGTTTGATTGGACAACCTTTGAGACTCTCCTACTTCTCCTTGCTACTTCTCATCTCTTTAGAATTATCTTTGTATATATGCATTTTTGATCATAATTTCGACAAATTATCATTCGTTTCCCCCAAAAAAAAATCTACAAATAAAAAGCACATAAATAGACCATCTTTTCTGCCTTCTTTCAAGGGTATATTCATGTCTCTCAGTGCTTCTCAAGAAAGCATTTCTACAGAAAGGCTTTCGAAAGATGCCCTGTCGAGAAGGGAGAAAAGATGAATACACAAGATTTTAGAGGAAAACAACTTCCTTCAAAACAACTTCCTCTAATCTAAATTTGAGAGGAGGTCTAGAAATCAATCCCGAATCGCCGAGAGTTGAATTGATTTTAGATATGAAGCTTGTTGAAAGAGACTCGGGAGATTTGATGTTTGTAATGAGGTGATTGTAGTTGCGGAGAAAGAAAAAGGGAAATGAGTTGTGTTTGGTTTCTTATCACGGAAGACAACAGAGGCATGCAGAAACGAGCCATTTGAAGAAGAGAGAGGGAAATACGTGATTTTCACTAATATCCTTATTAATCTAATCTAATAATTGCAATATAATTTGCAATTTGAGCCATTGGGTGATACCCAACGGTCTAGATCATCCATCTCACATTTAATTTACTCCTCTCACCATCTCATTGAATCACACACACACACACACAAGCTTAAGCCATAAGAAAACTATTTCAAAAACTATTTAGAATTCTAAAAAAAAGAATAACTTGCCTTTTTTATAATTAAGGTTGCAAAATTTTACATTCCAACTAAAATAAAATAAGATTCTAAAAGAATCAAACTGAATCTAAAGTATACTATTTTTCCCTCTTCTCTATTCCCTTCTTTTCTCCCTTCTCTTCCCTTCCCTCCTATTTGTTATCGTGCAGCAGCAGTGAACAGAGCAAAGAGAAGAGTCTCTCTCTCTCCTCTTCTATGTCCTCTCCCCCTTCTCTCTTCTCCCTGCTTGTCCTTCAGCAGCTGCTGCTGGTGCAGGACAGAGCAGAGAGATGAGGAGAGAATGAAGAAATAAATGAAAAGGGGAGGCGGGAACTGGTGGATGTTTACTGTGGGTATTTGATTTAAAATTTGTGTGAAATTAATGATTCACTGAAAAAATTGTGTTGATCACTTGTCAATGACTCTGTGCGTGTTTGATTGAAAAATTGAAATTGAAAATGACAAATAAAAGATTCTGAATTGAGTGGGAAGAAACTGTGGAATTGAAATTGTAGGGAGAATAAGAATGTGCAGGTGGTTTGGTTTGAATTAATTGGAAACGATAATGACAGAAGTTTGTTAGTTTATTACTGTTTAGGTGGTTGAAAACTTGAAATACATTTCCTATAGCTGATGGTGGTACACATGGCAGTAGCAGTGCTCCTATGCCTCCTCCAAGTTCCTCAGTTTGTGCTTCTAATGCCCAACTCGGAGCAACGAAGGGTAGAAAAAACTTGAATGACATTGGATGACATTATGGTTATTTAGAGCCAACTGACTAGAATACACTTAAATGCAAGCTTTGTGAGCATGTCAAAATGGAAGGAGTGCATAGGATGAAGGTGTGTTGGATTAAAGGGATGTGAAAATGTGATTACAAAGCTTGGGAAAAGGATAAAGAAAAATGTAAGAAAGCATCGGAAGAGGCTTCAAGGAAGATCTCCAAGCAAAAGTATCACATGGATCTGCACAAAGAGTAAAGGTATAGTCGGAATTAAAGGAAATAACAAAATGTGATTACAAAGCTTCAGAAGATGAGAAAACAAAATCTAAGAAGAACAGGGTTCAAGAAAGATCTCCAGGCAAAATCTATCATATGAATCTACAAGAAGCGCAATTGTCCAGGTCAAGAGTTGGGAAGTAGATGAAGAGGAAGACATCCAAAGTCCTCAAGTTGGGATCAAAGAGAGGTAGAGAACCTACGGTGAGGGGCTTACGGTTGCTTATACTACATGAGATCCAAAGTTGGTGATGCAGTTTATGGGAAAACTGAAGCAAACAACCACCAAGGATGCGTTGCCTAAGGAGAAGAGAGACTTGGTCCATGGTAAGTGAGCAGCTTGGGCATATGAGAATGCATGCCTTTACCATTTCTAGATACGTTATCTTGATTTGGAACAGCAACCATAACAAGACCTTGTCTATGATGAAGGCAAAGAAGGGGATTGGAAGACCAGATATCACTAGAATTACTACCGCCTTTCTCACTCTTCAAAGCCTCTATGAGAAAAGGAAGCTGAGATTATGTTCTCTTCTGATGAGCTAGGCTACATTGTTAGTAATACACGTTACAGCTACATGATCCGTATTTGGACACAGGAACTTCTAAATTGCAGGATATGAATCATAGATGGGTAAGAATAAATTTGCATGTGAGTTGATGTTATTCGTCTATAACATTGATTTATAAGGCTATAATGGTTGAAAATAACTCAAGTTGGACGCATGATACCCTAGTTATACAGCCACAATACTCAAACATCATTAGGAAAATGGACAAAATATATTAAAGCATCTAAAAGTCAAATTGGAATGCAAACTATTATTCACGCAATAAATTTTTAACTCCCGTCCCGCATTCATGTCCTATACATCTTTGATATTTATGTCTGGGATATTATAAATTTTTGGATAAATCTTACGAGTATCTCAAAAATATCCATCAAGTATTTGATACTTGTTGTATAAGGGTGTGACTCCTTTATCGAAGTATGAACACATAGCAAATGAGTGGAGCAAAAGACGCGAGTTGGTAAAATGCAACTGCCTGACTTTCCCATAAACCAACATGCACCCATTTCACATGCCACTCGTAAGGAAAAAGCGAGAAGAAAGAAATCAGTATTTTTAGGGACGGCCCAACTTGCGATTGGGGAGATATTGACGAAGAAATTAACATGCAAAATTACCAGTCATAATTGGTATGTCAGGTCCCACATAATTGAAACAATATCCTTAATTGAATTAGTTTGCATTTAAAATTCCACCCATACATAATGTCCATATAGTTTGCATTTAAAATTCCACTCAGACATAACCGTCCATATCTATTACCAACCCTATTTAGGATTAACTCTATTTAATATTTCACTAGAATATCTTTTTCAAGTTCCTCTAATGCAAAAAAAGAAAATCAGATTGGCCCAAAATACATGTACCAGTACACTAATTAACTCACAAAACCAGAAAAGAAGATAAAAGGAAATAAAATAATGGAAAAAAAAGAGAAAAAGAAAAGAAAATAATAAATAGATCAAGCTACACTGCATCAATTGACCATAAATCCAAAGTACGTAAAACAAAGTTGCGCTAAGCTTTCTAGATTTATAAAAATAATTTTGAAACATATTTTATAATTATTAGTTACTTTAGTTTGACATTTCTATATTTTTGATAAATATTAGAAAGCTTCAATTTATATGTCGAAATAAAGATCAATAAGATAAGGAACTGGAATGGAATCAACTTTCAAAAATTCATATGTTTATTTTTTACTTGTAGCTACACTGCATCAATTGACCAAAAATCCAAAGATATATTAAACAGAACTTTGAAACCAATTTATAATGATTAGTTACTTTAGTTTATCATATCTATATTCTGAAAAATATTATAGAAATTTTCAATTTAGAATGATAGATTAAGATCATGATTAAGTCGAAAATATTGTGAACTCATGTCAAAATAAAGATCAATAAGATAAAGAACTGAAATGGAATCAACTTCTCAAAAGTTCATTTTTTTTATTTTTTTTATTTGTAAACACTATGCCCCCCACGTGTACACAGACACACACACAACAAGAACAAACAAACAAACAAACAAAAACAGAACGCGGTAGCCCAACCCAGCCATGCAATGCACAAGCGCGCACTAGTTCACAAAGTAACACGCTAGCATGTGCCCACCTCTGTGAAACTTGAGAATGATGCATTTACTGTTTCAAGTTTTAATATATGTAAGTAACACCCTATGTAAAAAAAATAAAAGAATGCTTTTAAAAGGTAGCCATATAAATGCAGTCGTTACTCAAGAAACTGAAAAATTGTTATGAGATTCAAATATTTTAATAATCTCTACAGAAAAAAATACCTGGATAAGTACTATAGTTTGACACCGAACGATTTCCTCGAGCCTGAATGTCTCCATACTGTACCAAAGTTATGGAATTTATGGTTAGTAAATCTACAAAACATTTCAACTTAAATAGTAATAACATGGTGAGCTGGCTTACCTCAACAGGTAATCTCTGGTTTTCATGGAGAAGTCTATCAGAAGGAATAGGATGCTCCCTACCACGAAAGAAAGATGGATGCTGAGACCGCTTTCTGTCAAAATGCATAACTTCTGGTTCTAAAAGAAATTCTTTGGGTGCCTTAGTCACTTGTCTTGGATTCGCCGCTTCCTCTAAAGGTAACCAACCTCCTCGTGGTTGAACAGGAGGCACAGAGACCTGAAGTGGAGGTTGAAATGGGAATGAAGGAGGCGGAGGCGGAGGAGGAGGCGGTGGCGGTGGAGGAGGATCTCGTATGTCTTGACCATGCTGCAAGATGAGAAGTCTTCTTCTTGTATTTGGATCTAGATCAGATTCAGGAACCTCCCCTCTTCTGTTGCAGAACATTGAAGGCTAGCTTCTGGAAGCCCAGGTTGGCCTAATGGTTTGCCTAACATGATAGGCTGCGAACACTGATTGCTGGGCAAAGACATCATCACTTGAGAAGCTGCCAGCAGAACTGATCCAGATGAAGAAGCCATAACATGAGGGAGAGAAGACATTGGCCTCAAGTCATAGTTATTGACCATGGGAGGAAACACTAGGGCAGGGCAGTTGACATCCTAAAGAAAAGATTGATATTTTAATTTTAGTAAGCACCATATAAAAAGTGAGAATGCTTGTGACACCATATAAAAGTGAGAATGCTTGTGATTGTAGTTATTAAAAGATATCAGCAAGTTCCTTTCTAAAGAAGTTTAAAAGCACCCAATATAAATATCAATAAGAATGTTTACTAAAAACTATGCACTTTCCAATTTGGCTCTTCAGTTCATATTGCCTTGGAGATTAATACAATTTCTATGATCCAGCAACTTAACATTATTAACCTAAGAGAACTTTGCGAGTTACTCCTATATAGGGAACATTAGCAAAGATAGATGACCTTTAATCTTCTCTCCACCTCAACATCTGGCATACCCTCAAAACCAACTGGGTCTTTGCTTCCATTTGGAACAGAAGTATCATCCTGGGTATAGGAAAATATGGAGGGGATTATGTACCATGGTAGGAGAAAAACAGGACCACAAGATTAAACCATACCTCTGATATCAAATAATTGCCAACATCAGGAGCAGTGGGAAGATCTACCATTTCATCCTCATAGAAAATATTGGTAATTCGTGGCAACAAGTCTTCATCGAATTCTCTGAGAACATAAGAAATAATTTGACAAGTCAAGGCTGATGTTATACATTCATGCAGAAGAGGGTATTAAACTTAGGAAACACCCGAGCTACTGTAATACAAACTGAAAATAGCAAATACTATTTAGAGGTAACTTTAAACTTTAATCCACTCACTTGAAGAAACTGCCTCTAACATTACAGGCAACATTTCTTGCAACACATAAAACAGGGATAGTGTTGTTCGCCTACAAAAATAAAGTCCATAAAGGGTCCCCATTAGAACAACAATAAGTAAGAATTGCATGGCTTTGACGTGGTTATATTGTAAGAAGGATCTATGAGACCTCTGCTTGGGGCGCATAATAAGGGCCAAATGCGGGACAACATGGACTCGTGGTTGATCTTTTCATCCAAACTTTCAAACGATCATCAATAACTAGCGCCATCTTTGGATGGCAGATTCCACCTTGAAATACACTCAGCAAAGATTTTTTGTGCCTTCAAGAAACATATAACATTACAAGATGCACCAAATAAAGGCAACAAAGTGGAAAAAACAAAATGTAAATAAATATAAAGCGGACAGAACCGTGAAGGCATGCTGTGTGACAACTGTGACGATGAGCAAAAGAAAATACCGAGCAATGCAATGTGTTCACAAGTGAAGATATCAACCTTACAAGCTATGTTTCATTTATGATATGCTTAGATATGTGTATAACATGAATTTTACAGGCTATAAATGAAAGACATACCAGGCTTGACACAAACTATTCTGTCCAGAAGTTCCACAGAGCTGATCAAGTTTGACTCTGGGTCAAGAAGCCTCCACATTTCTAGAGCATAATCTCTTTCAGCCAATGTGCAAACATAAACCTCAAAGCGCTTCCTACCCCTTGCAGTTAAGTAGCTTCTTAGATCCTCCCATGCAGGCCGTAACCGCACAAGAATGCTAGTGTCACGTATCTATATAGATAAAAGCAAACTTTATTTCAAGAGTGCTTAACAGACCAAAATAAAGCAAGCAACATCAATTAGAGGAGATGTTTATATCAACCCAATAATTCTACACTATCGTGTGTGTGTGTGTGTGTGTGTGTGTGTGTGTGTGTAAAGAAGTCAGTAAAATTATTAAGAAGAATTATACACTAATCTGAAAGGGCATCATTCCAATAGCCACATATAAACAATTAAAGTTACCAAGGATGGATATGACATAATTATTATAATGCAGATCCAACAATGTAAATTATGAGCAATAACAGGTAGTTGGTAGTGATAGAGATAGCTTGAATCAGGTAAGCATATGAATGTCTCAATTGACAACAAACGTACAAGAAAGATAGATGACGAGGTACTGAGAAGGTAGAACCAAAAAAGAAAGAATTGACAAGAACTTTATAGCAAAGAAGATAAGAGAATATACCGCTGGATTGACCCGTGTCAGGATTATGTTTTTCTCTTGTAATCTTATGATTGGCGAGTGATTGGTGGATGACTGTCGGAAATTGGCTGGATATTCTCGGGTTGTGCTTTGAACACCTTCCCATTTTTCAATAACTTGATCGTTTTCTAAGTATTGTTTCAAAATAAATTTGTCATCCTGATACGCTTGACCTCAGCTAACATTCCAGTAACACGCTGTGGATCAGTCTCAGTGCTTATTTTGCTGCAGGATATTAATCCTATCCTCAAACGATCGCATTGTATTAGCAACTATGAGTGTTTCATCAAGATCAAATACATCCCCAGACATCTGAGTTCAACATGATGAGGCAAGAACTATACAGTCCAGGTGCAACACTGAAGCCCCAAAAACATGAATACTGCATGAGGCTCTTCTTAGAAGACAATGCCACCAAATGTAGTTCTTCATCTGCCAATGCAACAACGCAGTCTGCAAAAGAGAAGTTTCACATTGATAAATAAATATCATATTAATGGTGACATCAAAATAGAGAAAGATCGAGCAACAATGTTAAATGATACAGATATTTAGGAGGGAATTTGGGGGGGGGGGCGGGGGCGTAAATGTTTGGAAGCTATTTTGAAAAAATCTTAACATTATTTTAACATAAGGATGAGAAGTTTTGACAGTTCGAAGGAGCAAACTGGCCGCGAAAGAGTCAACAGCAACCATCTAGCTCCCAGTTACAGCTGGGAGGACACGAAAGTTTGTAGACTTAGCATTGTACACTAAAACACGAAGCCGTAGATAAATCTACAGACAAATAACCGTTGAAACAGAAGTCACAGACTCACACATACAAATATAAACATAAAGGCAACCATTATTGATAAAACCATGGAGCAAAAGAAAATAGCTTTTTTTTGGGGGAGCTCCTATAACAAGCATAAATGGTGTTTCAGTGCACTGTTTACTAGGATTTATCAGTAGCTTCAGACTGAATCCTACTGCAATTATCTCCAAGACCATAGAAATTTGACAGTTTTATGAATCTACCAGGGAAAAAGAATCATCTCAATAACAATGATTCTTGCTCACAGTCAGTATTAGCTTGTCAATAATTAAAAGCATTATCACTGAGAAACGAATGCGAGAATTCTGGTTTGACCAAACATACCCCCATTGTTACCAAGGACTCTCAAGTAAAATTGAAGAAAAGGTGAACTTTTTTCCACTGCAAAAATAATAAGCATGCAGGAACAGAATCGAATGAATTCATTGGAGTCAGCTGTTATGTTTGACACATTAAGCAAACTGATATCCCTTGGTGGTAGCGGTAGAATAGTTCTTGTTTGATCGTAGTGTAAATATATACCTTATTCTCTCTGAGGCAAGCGGAGTAGCAAGAGAAGAGCTCGGGTGACGGCGATTTTGTTTCGATTTTGAAGCAGACGCCGGCTGTAGCGATGGTGTGAAGGATCGCCAACGGGGGGCAGCGATCGCTGGGCGGTGAGAAGTGAGAGATCCGGATCTCTCTCATCCACGAACCCATTGCACTCGAGTTGTTCTTAGGATAAATTTCCACTTCCCCAATGAAGGAGTTCTTATGATAAACAGCAGACCTCAACATGATTAAAAAAAACGAAATTTTTGTTCCCTTCTCCTTTTTTGAAATCACAATCATGAACAATACCCTCTCTCCTTCAGATCGAGTGGATCTATGGTGATTGTTCCATAAACTGCTGGTTGCGTATCATTCGATGTCAAGGTACCAATTTCAGTTCGGATCTCTTCCCGTCTTCAAAGTTTCGAATCAAAGGGCGGACGATTGTGCACTCTAACAAAGGGGAAAAAATTGTTCTTTTCAGGAATCCGATCGATCGATTAAAGAGATAGGTTTTTAAGGACTGCGTGTGAGTTTCCTGATCTCGTTAAGAGCCGTTGATCCCTTCCGATTCATGAGCGTCGGCGGTGGCGGGAGGGAGGAAGGAAGAAAGAAAAATAGAATAAAACAAAAAATAAAATTAGAAACCCTAAGGTCGTCGATCGCAAAAGGCCACAAGGGGACAGAGACGGAAAGTTCTAGGCAAAACGCAGCCCAGATTGAAATCATAAATAAAGAAAGTAAGGGGGGCTTATATGGAAAAGATGTATATTTCCTCGCTTGCTATTGGTCTTTGAGCGCGTGAGGTTTATATCGTCGACCGATCTATGACCTGGTGCAGCGCACGGGTATAATATCAATATTAATTAATAATTTAATATAGTAGTTGCTTGGGGACTCAATTAGCCCTGATGTGGATAGTGGATGTAGATTCTTAATTATTTCGAACCCGATAACCTAATAACCGGTCCCATGTTTCGGTCTCCACTTGGGGCCTAATCGTGACGGCAGCAAGACAACTAAATAAGAATAGAACTAAAGAATAAAGAGATCATAAACAAAAGAATTATTGACGCACGTAAAAATCGTTTTCCTTTGGATTTTTTTTTTTCGGGTGGGTGTGGGAGTGTGGGTGCGTGGGTGTGTGTGTTTTTTTTTTTTTGGGGGAAGGGGGGTGGGGAAAAAAGTAGGAAAGCACGCTCCAGAATTTAGAAAGATAAATTTAGAAAAGAGAAGAGACTTGACTTTTTTCTTTTTTTTTAGGAGAAAGAGGTGTGTATTTTTTTTTTTTTTTAAAGGAAAAAAGAGACATATGTTATGTGTTTGCAAAGTAGAAAATTCTTACATTTGTAGGTGCTAAAAGAGCGAGAGCTAGACGGTTTGAATTGGTGTGTGTTTCGCAAGTAGAGAACTTTTGAATTTATAGTTGCCAGCTGGAGGGTTAAAAGCTTAGAGGTAAAATGACCCCAATATATTAGAATTTTAGTCGGAGCCCTCACATATGACTATTGTACACAGGTATCCCCTGCACCCAAATTTTTTGCTTGTACTATCAGTATCCTCTCAGCAACACTAATATCATCAATATTCCCTCGATGGCAACTAAATACCAATCAGTATTCCCTCAACAGCAT
>JAVJIF010012414.1:0-100464 GCA_038442645.1 Agave tequilana
TGTTTTCGAGATCCAAAATCCATCTAGAGAGATCGAGAGTGAGAGAAAGGCGGAGGTTTTTTTGGATTGCTGGGTAATAGAAAGCAACTGATTTATAAATTAGAGAAAAATAAAAATCAAACGATCCATATCTAACTAAAGGAACTGACGATTGAGATTTGTTCTGGACAGAAACACAAGGTGCTTTTATAGTATAGTAGGGATAATGATTGAGAAGGCAAAATACAATTACATAAAGTCATGATTATCCCCTCCTTATATAGAAGACCCATACAAGACCAAAATCCTATTCAAACTATGACTCATAATTCTACTAGGACTCTATAAGATTTCAAATACTATTAGAATTTTATAACTAAATAACTCTACTAATTAATTAATACTTATAGTATCTAACATTTTCTCGAGATTTCCTGTAGAGGCATACAAATCTACATTTCAGCATTTGCTTCGTCTCTGAGAATATTTTTGTGGGAACAATCTACAACACCACCACCCCCCCCCCCCCCCCCCCCCCCCCCCCCCCCCCCCCCCCCCCCCCCCGGGGTCTCCCCGCGCGAGTAAAAGAAGTATTATTTTTTTTATGTCTTTAAAAAGTTTTAAGTTAAGAAAGAAACTAAATGAGGAACCTGTCTGTGTTTATAATATTTTCTGGGCCTGGGTCTCTTTCTGCGTGCGCGTGTTCTGGTGGAGGGGTGCATATGCTTCTATTTCTCTTTCTTCTTGATTAAAACATGATAACTAGCCAAATCCTGCTTGCTGATGTTAATTTCTCAACTTATAATTTGGTCAGAGTCCATGAACTTTGGAGATCTTATTGCATCTGTGTGTGTGACTTCTTGTGAAAATGATTAGCAATCTCTTTATGCTACTTGTATTCTGTCCCTATTGCTATCTTATCTCTTGTTTCTTGTATGCTATGATGCTTTCAGGAGTGCAGCCTCTTTTCCCAAGGCTTCTGCACTAACCAGTTCTCATGCAAACTCTGAAGATGCCAAAGATGGTGAATCTGAAGCGCAACCCAGTGCTTCGGAGCTTAGCTTAAATCAGGGTGCTCAAGCAAGGCAAGTCCAGTCAACATGTCATACTGCTTTCCAGTTTCCCTTTGGGGACTGGTGGTCAAATCCATGGTCAAAGTCTCATGAGAAAGCAAACACCAGGTTTGTGTTATTCTAGCTCGACCCCAAGTTGCAGATCATATGTTGTTTCGATTCTTTGAAACTTAATCTTCGTATGTTTTCCTGCAGAGTATCTGGATCAGACAGAGATGAGACCAACAACGTGCCAGCTAATCCTCTTCTCCCCAAGATAACAATGGTAGGCATTTCGATGGGTGAGGCTGGACCTGGACAGGCGAGCAGAGCCAACTTAAAGAAAACAATGGAGGATCTGACAAAGGAGTTGGAACAATCAAGTCAGAAATCGCAGAAATCAAACGAAGAAACCGATCCTTTATTTGTAGCTAACGTGGGTGATTACTCTAGTATCACAAGAATGACTTCTACATAAAGGCAGTATACAAAAAATGAAGATTACTGAAACATAGTTCGCCGGGCTCCATGAAGGCAGTTCTCAAAATGAATGTTTCGTCCGTCAGATTAACCGAGGGCCTGGAGGTCCTGCGGCTCTTCTGCGAAGTGTAGAGAGCATCTCTGCACACTGCACAATTGGTGGTGGCAACTGGTCCCAGGTGGTGATGCACTGTGGCTGATTCTTACAAGGCAATTTTGGTTGAGTCATGCATCACCTGTAACACTATTAAAAATCTGTTTACTGGCAGCAATTCATTGTAAATGTTGTATTATGGTCTAATTCTCAGTCTGTCGAGATCAAGATGCCTGTTTCTCGCTTGTCCATAATTATTGGTGAATTGGTGGTGTTGTGCTTGCTTACCAAAGCAAGATCGAGATAATGAAAATTATATGATGCGACTCCTTTTACAACTTTTACTGTTATCTTGTGGCTTTAATGTATTCAGAAGTCCATTGAAATTGAGAGTAAGCTTATGAACCATTGTTTTTGTTTTGTGAAAGACAATTAATACAAGTATTTTCGTCTATTTAATATCTAATCAAGTGATAACATGTAACCAAGTACATTTATGAGGTTCTTTATAGCTGGAAAGTTCGAGATAGACTTGTGTTATTCTGGAGAGATTTGAGTTCGAATTTTTCTTACTCAAATATTAACATCTGACATTCAAATATAATATTCACTATGCTAAAATTTACCTATATTATTTAAAGTAATTAAAATTAAAAAAATCAAGTATTTTGAATATTTTTTACTCATCCATCAAGCAGCGTAAAATAGACAGTCGAAAGTAGTGAGTGGTTAGATTTATATCTTTAAACATATAAATTCTCGATCTAACTATTTGATCATGATCTAAATATTTAAAAGTCCTTAAAACTAATTTTTAAAGTTCGAGATAGACTTGTGTTATTTTGGAAGGATTTGAGTTCGAATTTTCTTGCTCAAATATCAACATCTGACATTCAAATATAATATTCATTATGTTAAAATTTATTTATATTATTTAAAGTAATTAAAATTAAAGAAATCAAGTGTTTTGAATACTTTTTGCTCATCCATCAAGCGGCGTAAAATGGACAGTCGAAAGCAGTGAGTTGGTTAAATTTATATCTTAAACATATAAATTCTTGATCCAACTATTTGATCACGATTTAAATATTTAAAAGTCCTTACAAACTAATTTTTATTAGGTTTCAAATGTTCTACACCGTTAAACTAACCAACTCGCTATTTAGGCCGTTAGTTTTTTCCCTACTTGATGCATGAGCAAAAGTATTTAAAATGCTTGATTTTTTGTTTTATAGATATGTGAAATAATATATATCAACTTCAACAGAATAGATTTTGTATTCGAATGTCGTAAGGTTGTATTTGAGTGGGAAGGATTCGACCTCTAATCCTTCCAGAATGACACAAGTCTATCTCTGGAAAGTACATTATAAATGCTGAGCCTTCTCTTGATTTATTCCTTTCTGGTTCTTGCCCAGTGCTCACCTTGTGAGTTTATTTATAATATATCCTTCAAAAAGATGCCAATTTCTGTTGCAAAGCATCCACAACTGTTGTCATTATATTGTTTATCCTTCTAATGATTCTCATTCCTCATTTAACTTCACATATGCTTCATCTAGAAAGCTTGCAGTTTTCCCGTACTGTTAAACACATATGCTGAATCTTCTCTAAAGAAAATCATCAGCATCTCTCATGTTCATTCCTTTATTGTGATGTTCTAATTCCCCACCTTAGTGCTCATATGTGGAAAAAAAGAATAAAATTTATTAAAATTCTAAAAGGGCCCAAAATTGGTAAGTGGAGCACATTTGGTATTGTGAGGTTTCCTTGATTCCACCTGCATGATCTTTCAAAAAGACAACAATGGAAGAGCAAAAGAATGAAAACAAAGTAATCCTTGGGACAAAAATCACAAAACAATAGGGCAATCAAGTAGTTCATGTAGAACTTGCAGGCAAGGACTAATCTGAGCTCATCTGATGCCAAAGTGTGTCCCATGCTCAATGATCTGTAAATTATTTATAATTATTTTTTTAACAATAATATGTATAACATTCCGTTCCTGAAATACGTATTTAGATATGTATTCTGATTTTCAATCGTATTTTTTATTTTCTACCTGTATTTGTTTTTTGTGTGTGTTTATTTATGCTATTATTTTGTATTGAATTTGGATTCCTGAACTTATAATCAGTTCGAGTCTGAATCGGGGAATCGATACAAGCGTACTGCATGATTTGACCTTTCTGATAGTCCAATTTGACCGATTTTAGTTTCAAACACTGTTTTTCAATATTTAAATTTTTCATAATTTTCTGAAATTTTTCAGAATTATTCTGCAAAATTTTCAAAACCGATGTCGATCGGTATCGCTGACCGATTCCCGAATTTTTAGTTTTTGAATGGAGTTGAATTTCTAAAAACGGCTTTCATATTACTTCATAGAATCTCATTTTCTATCGAAATGCATTTTTTTTAAAATTTTCTAAATTTATCAAAATTTGATCGGTTTTGGTGTCGACCTATATCACAAGTGGATTCCAGGATTTTTTTATTTGAAAATCAGATTGAATTTCTCGAATCCGATTTCATCAGATATCTTAAAATAATATTTTCTATTTTTGAGAATTTTTGGGAACGTTTTGAACAATCGATTTTTATCCGATTTAAATAATAATATTATTTTCCCTTTCTTTCTTTTCTTTTCTTGTTTTTTTCCTTCTCCACTTTTACACTTAATACTTCCATTTTATCTTATTAATTTAATTATTTAATAATACATTTAATTACATATTTTTCAATTTCCTTTTCTTTTTTCTTTTTCTTTTCTTTTCTTTTCTTTCCGTTTTCTTCTTTTCTTTTTCTTTTCTTCCTTCTCCACGTGCTCCCGTCCTCCCCCATACCTCTACCGACAGCAACCCCTTCTCCCCACTCCTCCGCGATACTCTTTCCCTCTCCATCTCTCTTTCCTTCTCTTTATTTCCTTTATTTCCTTCTTTCTTCTCATTCTCTCCATCTCCCACTCACCCCCACTCTCCCACCAACTCCTCCTCCCCTTCCTCTTGACAGTCGCCGCCAGCACCCCCAGCGCCCCCGCCTCCTCTAGCTGGCGCCGTCTTCCCCCCAAGACCCCCTCTCCTCTATTTCACTTCCCCCTTCTTCAATTAACTCTTTCCCTTCTCCAATTTTTCCAAAACCCATCACCGTCACTTCATCTTCAAAATCATCCACCAATTCCACCAATTCCTCCACTTTCACCACCTAACCACCATCTCCACCTCTTCTTCCAACTCCTCAACACCACCACCTCTCTATCACCACCACCACCAACAACATCCACAACCACCACAACAACATCAACAACAACCACCAACACCAGACCCATCTCCACCTCTCCCCCCGGGCTCCGACCATGCGCCGCCCTCCAGCTGAGCCGCCCCCTTGGCCGCCGGCCCTCCTCCCTCCCTCTTTCCTTTTCTTCCTTTTTTTCTTTTCTTTCTTTCTTCCTTTCCTTCTCTGTTATTCTCTCTCCCTTTTTCTTTCCTTTTCTAACCTTTCCAGCACGCGCGCGCGCGCGCGCGCGCACACACACACACACTCTCTCTCTCTCTCTCTCTCTCCCCCCTCTCCCCTCTTTCACTCTAATTCTCTCTCCCTTTCCCCTATCTTGCGCATTCACTCTTTTCCTCTTTCATCTTTTCTCTCTCCTTTCTCTCCCCCCTCTCTCGTTCTCTCTTTTGATACACACACACATATACATATACACATATATACACACACACACACACACACACACACACACACACACACACACACACATATATATATTAATATGGATTGGTGACGTGCACGTGTTTCTGGTGTTCCAGAATTTTATAGTATTTTTTGAAGATTTAGGGCGAGTACCTTTTTCTGGGATAGGGAGTACTTCTTTTTGGTCTTTGGATTAGTACTATATTTTGCATTGGGCGAGTATTTTTTTACTATTGTACATGTTGGGTGAATGCTATTCTGGCTTTTAATATATGTGCATCATTATGTGAGTTGATATATGATATGCGAGTGATTTTCTAATATTAACATACTTTACGAATACATGTTGGTGTTATTGTGAATACTCTCCCTTTGGGTTTATATTATTATTTACGGTTGGGCCTATATATTGTTATTCATTGTTGATCGTTATTATAACTCATTGAACTGGTATTGTATGTGATTTGGATATGCCTAGATACGCTCCCGCTTCGCTCGGTTTCGCATAGCTAATTAATAGATTAATCTATTATTATGATGATATAATTTTGAAGAATTTGAAATGTTATTCATATTATTTCATAGTATCATGTCATATGACCTGCCGCTCACATGTTGTGTGATCACTGTACTCAAATATATTGTTGTACTTCTCCTGGCGCTTGGCATCTGATATACATACCTGACACCTGATATCTGATACTTGACACTTAACATACTATCACTTGACACTAGATACCTGACATTTGATATATGACACTAATACTTGATATGTTATCACTTGACACCTGATACCTGACACCTGACACCTGATATGTGACACCAGACAATTGACATGCTATTACCTGATACATGACACTTGCTACTTGGTATTGATACACTTGACCTGATGTTGTGACACCCGACTGGATATTATCACACCTGACACTTGTAATATATTGCCTATTCATGATTATCACTTTTACGGGGACTTGACATGATTATTATATTGCTACAAGACATCTGGCACTCATGCACTCTTGAACTCCTGTACCCCTGAACTTCTATATCTCCTGTACTCATGTCCCCTGCACTGTTATCCTTGTTAATAGCACGGTCATACCGGCGTCTAGCGGAGTGTGCCGCCTGGTGTCAGGATGACGAGGATGTATCCTATGATCATGTTAGCGTCCGATGAATCCTGAATGGAACTAAGTGTCACGTGAAGTAAAGTGCCACGCTACACACGTGGTGGGGGCCACCTCTTGAATCTGTTGGGGCCACCACTAGAATTCATTCCCCACATAGAGCAAAATGTCACATGGAGTAAAGTGCCACATCATATATGTGGTGGGGGCCACCTCTTGAATCTGTGAGGCTATCTCCTAAATCTATTCCCCAAGGAGAAATAATCATTCCTCCTGCCTGTGTCGCCTGGTGTTAGCATGATAAGCATTCTCAATGCATATTAACTGACACACACTGCGGACATTATCACTGCACAATCTGTAATAATTAAACAACTTATACTGGGACGATGGAAACTGATGGGTAACGATATAGCTTCTGTGTTTATGGTGACCACGCAAATATTGTACAACTAATACTTGGGATTCTAACTAGAGGCCACCAGGTGTTTTCGTGGGGTGTACTGACACCCCTACTCCCCTGTCCTCATGCCGGGTGTGTCGTAATCCCGTGGAGATATTCCTTTGGGAGTGGTGACATCCTATTCCGGCTCGGGCATATACTAAGTCCTTCGGGCATATAGTAAGTCCCGATATCTAGCGGTACGTTCCGACTCAGTACTGGTTATTCCTGGACCGTTGTCCCGGGCATGCATGAGACCTATTCTAAACATGGTTCGTCGATCTCCATCAATTTTCAATAACTCACCCTCTGGTCTGTATGCGGAGGTATGTAGAGTGGGACGCATACCGATGTATACAAATCAGACGAGTCTTAATAACATAATAATATGTTATTGATATCTGACTAGCGACATACTTAACCTATACTTGTGAGACTTGTGACACAATACATTATCCTGCTCGCCACTTATGATATATGTACTACTTTATTGAATCACTTGACTTGCTTATTTTCGGGTTTTCATACCGTTTCTTTATTCTGTTATTGTGAAGACAGCTCGGGTTGTATAAACGCAACCTATAGTGACTTGAAGTATATGATATATATATATATATATATATATATATATATATATATATATATATATATATATATATATATAATATTATATATATATATATATATATATATGAGGGTGTTCTTGTTTGGATTATCCCTTCGATGTTTCAATCTTATGAATCCAAAGTCTGAGCTTATATAACTGGTTTTATCAACACTTGTATTTAACGCATTACTTGATGTTTTATTTCATGCTTGTATATGCCTATGCTCTCGACACTGTTTTCTATGCATATTTTTGATTTAGATTTATCGATACACATGCACTTACTTGATTTCAGATTTACTACTGGTTCTCTGATTTTCATTTATGTACTGGCCATTGCCTATACCTGTATGCTTGAACCACATCACTCGATCATGTGCACGTGTGACTGTCTAAGCATACCAATTGGCTTTATCTTACGTACTTATTGGGTTGCTCTCTGACAACCCTGAGCCTTCATGTCCAAACCCAGGGGCCTGGACCATAGTGGCCTTGCTGTAGCTGAACAGAGAGCGCAGTGAAAGAGTGAATTAACGGTTGTCTGTCCGGACCCTCTTTTCCTCCAGTCCCTTGATTGGCTCGCGATATTCTCATCTTATTACACGTGAGTACTTTTCAGTCTTTTTATTTACATATCATGTCTTTCGCTTCTTGGTAATCTAATATTCTTGGAATACTGTATCATGCTCTATGATAACTGTGTACTTGTGCTATTTATTACTGGAATGTATATTACCACTGTGCTTCTGTATTCTGATTCTTGTCTGTACTGATGCTTTGCGTATATATGTGATAGTATTTTCGCCCTGCGTATATACATCACAGTAACGTCTTCATACCAACGAGATCGAAACGTTACACTATATTTAAGATGGCTTTAAGAGCAAATGGGCCTCAACCCTTGCAACATTCTGCTAACCTTTATGACTTCACTTTCCTCGCATTCACTTTTTCTGTCACTTTTTACTCAGCACCTCTTTATGTTTGCTTTGTTGTCATCGTGTTCTAAAGTAAACTTAATCTCATCTCTCTCTCTTTTCTTCTTTCTCATCCCTTAATTTAAATCCAAAAATCCTTGCACCATTCTTCTTCTTCTCTCTAAATTTCTCTCTCGATTCTTTTTCCTCTTCATTCTCCTTGTTTTCTAAACCCCTAATATGAATTTAAATCCAAAACTCTCATCATCCGCCGCATCCTTGTTCTCCTTCAAAACTCTCTCTCTCTCTCTCTCTCCCCCCCCCCCCTCCCTCCCTCTCCAAATCTCCTAGCTTGAAGCTTAAGCTTAATAACCCACCCCCACCCCCTCTCCCACACACGAAAAAAAAACTCTTTTCCTTAGATATAGGTCTCCCAACGATATTTGAAAAGACTTTTCCAAATTTTGTTCATAAGCCCCTAAAATCATATAAGTTATTTGAAATCAGAAGTTAGTTTGAACTAGAAGAGTGAATGTTCTATTTAAACTAAAATAATAATTCCTTCCCTTTATTTTCCTTTCCTTCAATAGCCTTCTTCTAAACTTATTTGAAATATGAGAGAAAGAGAGAGATGCCAAGGTGTTCTGGTAGGCAAGAGGGAAGACGGAAGGAGGCTAATTTAGGCTTAGGTAAAGATTTAATTAGACATGAGAAATAATAGGAGAGACTGATTTCAAATAACTTGTGGAGTCCACTGGTGTTAGTCTTGTGAAAAAATTGTGTATGTTAAAACCATAAAGGAAAAGTATTTTTCTATGCACAAATCATAAGATTTAGAAGACTCTTTTCAATTGTCATGTAATTTCAGGACCCATATATATAAAAAAAGCCCTCTTATTTTCTTTTTTTTTACTAGTTCTTCCCTTCTTCTACTTTATTTTTAACATATAATCTGAAGTTAAACTCATACTCATCCCTTTCCTCTTAATTCTTTTTTTCCCTTTTAAATTGCTGATTGGTTTGTTGCATGTAGTTTTAACTGTATAGTTGAAAGATACAAAATTTGTTGTGGTTTTTGCTGCTGGTGAAACTATAGGTAAGTTGACCACAATTCTATCTATAAAAGTTAAGATGAAATAATAAAATAGAAAGAAGTTGCCACCTCATTCTAAATTGGGTATCAAGTTGGTCTCTTTAGTATTTTCTGTTTGATTCGGTTTGATATTAATTAATATGATTATTATCCGTTTAAATATTACAAAAAAATGAGAACATAGATTTAAAATATTTAAAAAGATTTATTATAGTAAATTGACAAATAATTACATAATTTCAAGTTTCATAATCTTGTTATAATCGGTTTATGTTCATAATCATATTTGTGATTGATACATATGCATATATCCATAATCATATTTTTAATTGATTTTAGAATATAAATATGTGATATATGTGGGTATGTATATAAATATATCGAGTTTATTTGAACCGAACTTGAACGAATACTCTAATTTACAAATTGGAATTCTGTTTTGAGCTCGAGTTTGGCTCGTTTGTTAGTCGAGCGAGCGAGCATCCAGCTAAAAAATCAAGTCAAACTTGTACTGTTTGCCACTGGCTCCTTCATTTCATTTGACACCCCTAGAGAAGAGCATGATAGAAATTAGAATAGTTTGGAATAAAAATACCAAGTACTTTCTCTGGGTATGGCAAAGGGTGTTTAGGGCTCACGTAAAATTTTAATTTTGATGAGAGGAATATATCTTATGTTTTTTTATTTAGTTTCCATTTTATCCATTTGCAAGGAACCATCTCTCTTTAATTTTATTTAGCTCTGCTCATGCGCCATTGTCTGTAGAGGCGAGAGGGGGGGGGGGGGGGGGTTGGGTTGGGGGGGTTGGGGCCCATGACCCCCAACCCCACCACAAAAAGCTAATGAATTATCATTTGTTCCCCCAACTCAGGCACAGACTCTCTCTCTCTCTCTCTCTCTCTCTCTCTCTCTCTCTCTCTCGAATTTGATCTGATCTTCTGTGTGTAAGTGATTATACACGTATATTGCATTATTTATTATTATATTTCTACATTTATTTAGTAATAAACTATGTTATTTACTTGTCTTAATGTCTAAATTGTGCAATGTATGATTAATAGAGGGAGAGAAGATAATACCAAATAAATACCAGTTAAAACAAATTTTTATGAATTTATTTGATTAGCTTGAAGATCAACGAGATATTATCAAATTCAGAGCTCAAAATGAAAACCAATGAAGATCAAGACGTATCTACAAGAGGGAATTCACGCGCCCAAAACACTAATCTAGCAGCCTCAAAATTGCCGCGGAAACTTCGGAGTTCCACGACAATCTTGAGTCTATTAAGGTGGAGCGATTTTGCTCATATCTTCACACGTGTTCTCACATTCTTCTTCTCCTATAAAAATCACCAAATGCAAAAGGCAAATGGACATGCACTGGCAGAAAGTTAGGATTAAGGTTTTGTTTCTAGTTTAACTTAGGAATTTTTCTTTTTCTTTTAATATAATTTTTAGTTTCTTTGTAACTTAGGTTAAAGAGAGATTCATGAGAGGAATAGAGAGAAAAGTTATATTGAGCGTGACATCAATGTAAGTTTCATCATTTCTTTTATAGTTTCTTTATTTAATCGAAGTTACTTTTTGTTATATTTTTGTGTGACTTTTCTTTAACCTTTTGGTATTTACCCTCTTGTGCTGAGTTTCTATCCATATGAATCTATAGCATCGCAATAGCTTTGCCATTGCGAGTGCCACCGATAACTCATGATGATGGATTATTAGTCCCAAATCTGTATCATTTCATGCATAGTTTGTTTTGATGATGTAATATAGAAGAGACTTAAATCTAATCATATGGGTTATGCGCTAATCGCCTCCAATTTAAAGTAAACCTTTGCCAATGATTCAAGGTACGATAATCAGCCAAATGTAAGTACACTTTTATAACTTTATTTTTAGTTCTCTCTCTTAATAATGACTGTTAAAATACAAATATTCTCCTCTTTTAATACGAACATTTCTTCCCTATAGTTCTTCTTCCTCTTTTACTCATCTTCTAAGTTAACTAGTTTTCTTTTGTTTTCAAAACTAAGAAGAAACTATTTTATCGATTTTTAGTGAACCTTAAAAGATTACTGAAACGCTTCTATTGCTTTCCCTCTTTGTGGATCACGACCCGCGTAGCCACTTGTTATAGCGGTAGCATTGAGGAACCTAGCACATTCTTAATCTTAATTTCTAAAATTTTGTTTTTCTGTGCAGGTCTCATTTCAATCAATAAACCGAACTCTATACATCAGGTGATCTACAATGTAGAACATAAGACACACATGTATATAATACAATTATTTGCCCATACATATTCTCATAAAATGAAAATGATATTATTAAATAATAAATCATATATTACGTTCTAATACAAAAAAAGGGCAAGGCTTTTAGTATATCTCCAAAATTGGTAAGATATCATGAAATATGAATATATTAAACAAATTGCTATTGTTAGTTTGCCTAAGTTATTGTAAGAATACTATTTATTAACAACTAAAGGTTCAGAATATTAAATAAAAAAATTAGTATGCCAGAATTATAAAAATCAGATCCATATATTCTCTTCTTAATAACTCTATCTAAGTTTTGCTCATTATTTTTATGAGAGTATTACAGACTTGATCGTCGGTGGGTCGTTATCGGGCCTAAATCGGCAACGCTAACCGATCCTCTGTCTTGCATAATAATTTCAGATGAAGATCAAATGTTAGAAAGTTAAGAATCCAAGTGTTTGAATCAGAACTGTTGGGAAAAAATCTATATGCTCTAATATCAATTGTTGTGATTTCATGGTCGAAGGATGCCCCCACGATCGGATCGACTGGGGAGGCGCAGTGGATACGAACCACATGATCTACTAAGACAACTTGAAGAAGAAAAAAAGAAGATATTCCAAAGTAGATAGAAAGCCAACACACAATATAACGTGGTTCCACCAATCAAATAGATCGTGTGTACGTCCACGGGAGAAGGGGGAGAAACTTTATTAAAACTTTGGGGAAGTACAATAAGAATTACTTACACCTCACGCTGAGAAGATTACAAGCCCTTGTGGTCACCAAGAACAGCGCCTTATGGCTAAGCTTCTCCACGAATTTCTCATCTAGATGAATTACACCCTTAGAAATTACAAATTCATTGGATTATCTTGGAATACATTGAAGGCCACCCTTAAGGAGTTATTTATAGACCATAAACCTCTCCTAGTCCTAAACAAACTTCTTCAATCAGAATAAAAGAAACTTGAATCCAAGTCGGACTCAAAACAAATCCAGAAAAAGAAATTGCCAAATCTGACATTAATCAACCTTCACGACGTATTCACGTCATAATTCTAACAATCTCTCCCTTGACTTGAATACGTCCAAGTCCGAGAATAGCCACCATGTTCTATGTGCTCGTATCCACGCACAATTGAACAAACTTTACTTCATCCCATCTCACTCCCTCTTCTCCATAACCCCCTCATGGGGTTCACGACTGACTAGGTCGAATAAGCTCAGGCCCAACCTGAACTTTATTACCCAATGATCTCCTTGATTTACACAAGATCTATGAGAATTTATTCCACCATAGGAGTAACGATCTGGACTATCTTGTTGCTCGCCTAATCCCAATCTCCCTTCGGGGTACAATTGAACATCCGAGATTGAATCCATCATAGTCTTTGATTATTTCACAACCACCGCTTTTGAAGCCGAGGATAACTGCAATCCACCAACTGTGACCTCCGAATTTCGCAACATATACACATTGCCGACGTGTTTGCCTTGAAACATCCCGTGGGTCTCGTTGAAAACTTTCATAAGATTACCTTTCGAACTGAAACAGAACCCTTTTCTATGTAGGGCTCCAAGAGAGATGAGATTGTATCTTAATTCGGGAACATGACGAACGCCTTGAAGAGTAGTGATGCATCCATCATGAGACTGGAACTGGGTTGTTTCTTCGCCAATCACCTTGTTTATAGCAGAATTCCCTATGAAGACTTCTTCTCCTTGAACCGAAGTGTATGAAGAGAACATCTTCCCATTGGAACTGATATGCTGTAAACATTTAGAATTTATGATTCATCTATCTTTGTTACCAACTGGTATGTCTGTAACAGATAGAACGTCGCACTGTTCTTCATCTTCTTCAACCAGTTCAGTGACATTAGCACCTGGTTGTTTCTTCTTTCGAAGCCAACACTCAGACTAATGTGCCTTTTTTGTGACAATAGTTACACGTCAAATTCTTGTTTTGAGTTATTCATGAAATTTTCATTATTACACTTCTCCCTTGAATAATGAACTTATTCGGAATCATCATGATGAGACTCACCCGTTAATTGGGTGTCAATCTGTCCTTATTGAGTAGATGCTCCTTGACCTCATTAACTTTGATTATTTGACTTGCCTCAATAGATGATAGCTTCCTTAAAGCTCTTATATGAAGAAGGTAAAGAATACAATAATAGAAGTGTTTGATCCTCATATTCTATCTTAACTTCTATCTTATCTAGATGATTGATAATAAGAAAAATTCTGCAATGTGAGACTTGATAGGTGTACCTTCATGCATGCGAAGAAGAAAGAGACGCTGCTTCCGAATCAACCGATTCGCCAACAACTTCTTCAGACAGTGACCATGAAGTCGCTCCATAGCGAGGATGCTGTTTTCTTCGCAGAAAACTCATTCAATACTTCGTCCATCAAGTAAAGCTGAATAGCTGTCAAGGCTTTCTCATCCAACTCCTTCCAAGTTTCTTCCTTCATATCTTGAGCTTTTTCTCCCTCCCGAGTAATGCTTTCTTCAACCCGTTCTGAGTAAGGACGGCGTTCATCCTAATATGCCACCTGCTAAAATTGATGACACCATCAAACTTTTGAATATCAAACTTGACCGCAGACATCTTCAAGTTACCTTGCTCTGATACCATTGTTGGAAAATAATTTGTATGCTCTGATACCAATTATTGTGATTTCAGGAGAGGACGCCCCCACGATCGGATCGACTGGGGAGGCGCAGCGGATACGAACTACAGAATTTACTAAGCCAACTTGAAAAGAGAAGAAGAAGATATTCTAAAGTAGATAGAAAGCCAACACACAATATAACGTGGTTCCACCAATTAAAAGGATCGTGCGTACGTCCACGGGAGAAGGGGGAGAAACTTTATTAAAACTTTGGGGGAGTACAATAAGAATTACTTACACCTCACGCTGAGAAGGTTACAAGCCCTTGATGGTCGCCAAGAATAGGGAACCCTTGTGACTAAGCTTCTCCTTGAATTTCTCACCTAGATGAATTATACCCTTAAGAATTACAAATTCATTGGATTCTCTTAGAATATATTGAAGGTCACCCCTAAGGGGTTATTTATAGATCATAGAACTCTCCTATTTCTAAACAAACACCTTCAATCAGAATAAAGGAAACTTGAATTCAATTCGGTCTCAAAACAGATCCAGAAAAAGAAACTATCAAATCCGACATTAATCAACCTTCACGACGTATTCACGTCATAATCCTAACAAGACCCACATCAAATACAATGTGCACTTTTGTATTAACTATTTTTTTTCATACTTATATATGAGTATTGTAATTAAACTATCATTAGAGTTATTAGAGATGCACTTAATGCTGGTCATGATCTCAAATGTGAGAAGTCACACTGTGTTACTTGGTTTGATGATAAACTTGAAGCTCCAACTACAAAAAATTAAAACTCAAGTGTTTGGTCAGAAATAGCCAGCTCAAGGCAGGAATAGCAGGATCAACTATCCTACTACAACTCACACCCACATTTAAAACCTAATTTTCATTCGTTTTCATGGGAACGAGGTACCTCTGTCTTTGCCTCTTTGTGAACCTCAACACCAAACAAGTACATTAATAATATAGTACACAGCTGTACAGCCTACAGCCGGCCTCATTGGATTAATGTCCCATGACTAACTTATTTATGTACCAAGTCTCATCACCTGAAACTGAAAGGTTTTTCCTTTTAAATACGAAAGAAAAAAGATGAGTCATCCTCAAATGTTACAGTTTGATGTTGGGGTTGGAATGGGCTAAGATCGAGGCTCCCTGCTCCATTGCTCCATTGCTGCGGTATTAAATGCAAATTTTATTTACTTCATTATTTTTTGGGGAAAATTGTGAAAAATTCACAATCCCGCGTGTGAAAAACTCCTAGAAGTCCCCGTCTTTTCCTAATACTGGGTACTTTAGATCTGCTATTGCCCTTCTAGATTGACCCGGTCATGGTTCCGATTCGAACCGGGGAAGCGAATCGAAATTGTGGAACGGAAATCAGAACCGGACCGGGCCGCCGGTTCTCCGGTTCAAACTGAACCACAAAAGGGCTCTAGCCTGTCCGGTTCCGATTCATTTTTTTAAGAGCCGGAAATGCTGGTTCCAGTTCTTGAAACTTTTTTTTTTCCCCTTTGGGCCAGCCGGCCCCACCCACCAGGGGCCTCGCCCGCCTGACTCGCCAGGGGCCTAGTCAGTAGCTGGGGGGGGGGGGGGGGGGGGGGGGGATCGACCTGAAACAGGAACTGAAACTGACAGGTTCCGAAACAGAAATTAGTCGGCCCTGATCCTATTCATGTTTCTCATATGGAGGAGCTGGAACCGGGGTCAGGTCTACTTCTAGACAGGGGCAGATGCCGGATTTTCTTGAAGGGGGTCGCCGACAAATTATACAAAAATAAAAAAAATATTATATGTAAATTACTGAGAAACTGATATTTTTAAAGAGATTATTGAAGTGAGCCTTATACATTTTTATATCTGTTTTGATACAAATCAAACTTTAGGATAATATACATCCAAAGTATAATTTAACATAAAAATTAACTGAAGTAATGAATAGTTAACCTAATATTTTACAAACAATTGTTGGAAATAAAACTTAAAAAGGAAAAGTAACTAGTTTTCTATTGAATCGAGCTCAAATCGAAAAAATGAGCTGCCGACTAACTCAAATATTTGATAGTCAGAATTAGATGTCATATTTGATATGATCCGAATTTTAGATTTAAAAACTATTTATAATTAACTACATTTGTCACAAATTTACATGTGAGGGCACGGTGGCATGCGTAAGAGCACTTTCAACGGCTCAGTTTTTTGCCTAGGCAATGCTAGGATCTATGCGGAATCTTGTAAAATAACTTATTCAATGGTGGGCCTTATAGTACCCGGTTTCAAGCACCGATAAGGAGAGTCCTAGCTCAAGCCCGGACTAAAATCACTGTAGCGATGATTTTGCAAAAACCCACTGTTGTGCTTTTTCTCTAGGCACAAGGTAGAAGTGCTCCAAGTGAGATCTGCGTCGATTTTAACTACCTTCCAAGTTTTTTGGTATTTGATAAGAGAGCATGAAATATGACATGATCTTTTTCGTGTAGTCACACTAAACGCTTTTCTGCATTAAAATTTGACAGATTAATCATTTTTTTAACGCATCATAGTTTTGTCTACCATTTTGTTTTACAAGACTTAGGGTCTGTTTGGTTGTCGTAATTGGCTGTAATTCGTAAGTCGTAATTGGTAAAGTCTTTTACAGTTGTAAATGTACATACATGTAAGTTTTACGGTGTTTGGTTGGTAATATAAAGTTGTAAGCGAGAAAGTGTCTTGCGTTTTACGGTGTTCGGTTGTCGTAATGTGTAAGTCGTAAGTGAAAAAATTAACCACAAAATTAATTATTTGGTGATTTAAAATTTTTTAATATTGCAAATAAATACTAAAAATGTTAAATATTAAAAAAATAATATTAACATAAAAAATAATACAAATTTGCATGACCACAAAATTAACTATAAGTGGGCGGTAATTGGGTTGCAAGTGAGTGGTAGTTGAGTTGCGTAAGTATTTTACGAATTACGGTCCAAACAAACGCCGTAATTGTAATTGGGTTGTAAGTCATTTACGAATTACAGCCTCTTACGACTTTTACGTACAAACAAACAGCCCCTTAATTAGTAATAGACAGAATGAGATATTTTATTTATTATAGGAGAGTATATATTTAAAAAATGCTTATTTTTTATGGAGCAATTAAAGTGAATTTTTTTATAATTAAATGGAAAGTAAAATATATTAGGAACTTTATTGGAATCTTCACTTTTTTTCCCTTAGACTTTGTTGTGTTTTTTTTTCTTTTCCTTAGAAATTTAATTCACTAAATTTATTTGTTACAATAGCATTTTCAATAAGTGTTCATAGTAATTGGAGAACAACAAATATGTTATCTAAATAAACAATTTCAATATGAAAAACAGCCTGATTTTAAAATAGACAAATTGAACTAAAAGATAGACAGGTCACATGAAACATTGAACTTAAAATATAAACTATCACAAGAAAGACAAATTAATCTTTAAATAGATTGAACTAAAAGACCCTCAATTTCACATGAAAAGTAGACACGATGAATGTGAAAAGAAATATTTTCAGTGAAAAGTTGCTAGATTGATCTAAAAAATACATAGACTTCCACCATCACCGTCATGGCCTTTCCATCAGCACAACAACAGCTGATTATGGGCGTGTTTCTTTCTCTTAATTTGCATGTAAGTGGTAAAATGTAATTGCAGGATTTTTTGTTTGGTCATAAAAGTCATAAAAATCTGTAATTCGTAAATGACTTACAACTCAATTATAACTACGGCATTTGTTTGGACTGTAATTCATAAAAAGTTATGCAACTCAACTACCACTCACTTGCAACCCAATTACCACTCACTTACAGCCCAGTTATAGTTAATTTTGTGGTCATGCAAATTTGTATTATTTTTTATGTTAATATTAATTTTTTTAATATTTAACATTTTTAGTATTTATTGGCAATATAAAACTTTTTAAATCACCAAATAGTTAATTTTGTGGTCAATTTTTTCCACTTACGACTTACACATTATGACAACCAAACACCGTAAAACACAATAAACTTTCCCACTTACCACTTTATATTACCAACCAAACACCATAAAACTTACATGCTTGCAACTCATTAACAACTGTAAAAGACTTTACCAATTATGACTTACGAATTACGGTCAATTATGATAACCAAACAGACCGTGCAGCAAAACCACTTACACTGTTTGTTTGAGACCGTAAATCATAAAATGTACTTGCAGCCCTTTTATAACGTAAATAATTAAATTTGTATTCATGCAAATCTCATTTACAGTTCATTTGCAGTACACACAGTTAATTTTGTGGTCATACAAATTTGTATTGCAGACATGTAATTGTAATTAGATTAATATTTTTTTATTAGATTAATCTTTTTAAATTATTAGAAACCTTTTTAAATCATTAGATTAAATTTAATTATTAGATTAAAGTTTTTTTATTAATTATTCTAATAGTTTTAATTATTAGAATCTTTTTTATTACTACATTAGTAATATTTAATACATAATTAATAATTTTTTATTATTAAATTAATTTATTTTATTTTTTGGAATCTAATATTATCAATTATTGAATTTAATAATATTTAATATTAAATTGCAATATTTAATATTTTTAATAATTAATATAGATCATTAATATTGTAGTAGTCTAATTTTTCATTATTTTTTTATATTAATATTTTAGTATATTTAAATTTTTTAATATTTTAATATTAAATATTATTATTTATTTTATATATTTAATATTTTTAATATTTACATTTTTATTATTTTATTATTTTACTATTTTTAATATTTAATATGTTTAAGTCACCAAACAGTTAGTTTTGTGATCAACTTTTTCACTTACAACTTACATATTACCAACCAAATATTGAAAAACACAATATACTTACAATTTCACATTATCAGTCGAAAATCGTAAAATTTACTTGTGTAAAACTCACTTACAAATGTAAAAGAGTTTATAACTTACGACTCACGGCCACTTATAAAAGTCAAACAAGCCCTACTTGTGACACTCTATGCCTCTTTTTCTTCCTCTTGGCCCAAAGTGTGTGAATAGAACTAATAAATTCAGAAGTAATTCCTTTTTAGTGGGTTAGGTTGTAAATAATTAATTCTTAAAACTTAATCATTTGAATAATCCCACTTGTGCTCCTTCCTCCTTTTCACGCCACTTTTTCTTTTTCATCACTACCAATCTATTATTTTTTTTTCCTTTTCCCATCAGTTTCTCCATTTGACCTTTTAAAAAAGCTTAATCTTTAAAAAAAAAAAAAAAAGTGAACTAATTTTATCGCTTACTTTCATTAGCATCGTTAGCTCTTCTTCTTTGTCTTTCTCCATAATTATTACTCATTTTTTTCCTCCTCACATGTCTTCTTCATAACTATTACTCATTTTCTCTCTCTTTCTATAGCACAATGATCTCAAATAATCTCAAAATCCTATTGAATTTAATTGAGCACATTTTCTCTCTCTCATTCTATAGAATCATAAATTTTCTCTCTCCTCCCTTAGCATCACCTTGTTGTTCACTACCATCACCATCATCTCTTCTTTCATGTAAGCCTTCAATACTCTCATGAATGCTTCCACTCGTTGTCTTTAAAATTAGGATTCTATTTGTTATTTAGGAAGAAGAAGTAGCAAAGATAGTTTGGGGATTTTAATATTTTCGAGAAAGCATATTAAAGGAGAAAAAAAAGAAAATTTTAAGATATTAAACATGAGAAATAATAATACGAGGTATTAAACATGAGAGAAATTACAATCCAAATAATGAGAACCAAATCAATTCTAATTACTGACAACAAATTACATCAAAGCTAAGTGATGCAAATTGCCGTAATAAAATTTAAACAAAAGAGGATCCTCATGAAATTGCATGTGGTGAGTATTTGCACCACAATACAATATGTAAAAAATTTATCAGTCCTGTGCAACACTCGTTACACTCCAGCCAACAAAATCAAGATGATAGCCAAGAAATTGTTTGCATCTATATCATTCAATAACAATGATCATTACATCTGAAACTTTGATGGCCATCATAGAATTTATTGAGAAGCGCAGGCAACACACTGAAGCTCCGATGGCTATCCCTGTTCCCTTCGGGCGTGTTTGGACTCTTGGGTGGGAGAAAAATGAAAAATGAGCATGTGCGAGTGAGAAATGTGAAAGTGTAATAGAAAATTGAGATTTGTGAAAATAAATTTTAGGCGTTTGATTGTAACGTGAAAGTGCAAGTGAAAAAGTATATTGTTTTTTCGGTGTTTGGCTAGTAATGTGAAAGTGGAAGTGAAAAAGTTGACTACAAAGTTGACCAAAAAATAATATTAAATTAATATTATTTCTGAAATAACATTTCTGAAAGGAAATTGGACTACAAGTGTGATTTACATGACATCAAAATTTAATACATTAAAGTACAACTTATTGTTGTTAGACTTATTATGTTTTAAAGTCTAATTTATTTTGGGCCTAATCAAGTCAATTGGATATTTGCACCCGCCCACTTAACCTATGTTGTTTGACCCAATAAAGAATTGATCAAATCTAAATGGTTTGGGTCTAGACACGTTTTCAATTATATTTAGCCATGAGTGTATTTAAATTAGAATGTGAGACTCATCTACACGTGTGGAACTCGTGTTATAAATCAAGGGCCTAGATCTATGATGAGTTGAACTAGGGTTTCTTGATGCTATATATATCATGAGTAGGGTTCCCTCTCCACCACCAACAACAACAAGAATAATCATCTCTCTCTTAGAGGCCTCTCATCTCCTCTAAGGATAAAGAAGAGAACTTGGTGGCTGGAGAGAAAAATCCTCTCCTTCAACCCGGCGTCCTCGAGATCGTGCAACCTTCGGCATCCTCTTCGTAATGGAATCAGGTATGCCTAAAACCCTCCTTCCCTTTGATCATGATAAAGAGGCTTACAGTATATGTGTAGATCTTGTATGGAATAAATTTAGATCTAACAATTGGTATCAGAGCCTCCTCTTTATCAGATCATAGGGATCTACAGAAATTATGATCTCGATCTATAAATATCATAAAAATATCTCCTTTGATTCAATAAATATTTTGTGTCTCATATGTTGGATCAAAAGGTTAAAAGGAGTGTTTTTTATTAAATTTAACATGTATATATTTTTATAAAATTTGATTTGTGTGTTATTCTATATTAAAAAAAAAAAAAGAGGCTGGACGCATGCAGGGGCTTCCCTGCATGCAAGCCTTAAAGTGCCAAATATATATAAAAAAAAAAAAAAAGTGATGTTAGATGCATGCGCTGGAAGCACCAGCGCATGCATCTGAAGGAGATTTAAAAATTTGAAAAAAAATGGTTATTTATTTAGGGTTTCCTTAATTTGAGATTATGAGATTAATTAGGATTAAAAATTTAGAGATTGAATTTTACTCTAATAAGGAAACTTACTCCTAATTAATTTCATATTAATTTTCAATTGGGATTGTTGAGATTGATTTGGGTATTATGATTGAGATATAATTCTAATCTATTAAGGATATTTTGGGATAGAATTCTACTCAAATAAAGAAACCTAATCTCAATCAATCTCACATTAAGCTAAATGGGTTTTATTCAGTTTATTTAAACCCGACCTATTAAGGAAACCCATAAGTTAACCATTGCGGGTCGGGTCTGATTCAGACCCGATAAGCACTGCAGACCCGTTTTGCCAATAGAAACTTCAATTAGCCGTTAGGGGCTCATACGACCTCTGTTTGGGCATGTAAACAGCCGTTTTGAAGCTCTTGACGAGCACTACAGTATTACAGGAACTATACATGACAAAACAGTAGTTAGTTGATATAAAGAAGGCATTGAAGTGTTTGTTTATCATGCTTATGTGTACCCTTACATGCTTCCGCTTTATCATCAATATTTTATTGCTTATATTGTCTTGCATGATGAATATTGGTGTTTATTACAGTTAATAACACACAGATAAAGATATATACATGTTCAAGCTAAAGAATTTATAAAAGAGCTTATTTAATTGCGTATGTAGTTCATGCGGACAATAGCCGGCCCAAAGGAAGACTATTGTTTGGCCGAATTATGTACGGCGTCGGATACTTGATGTGGGTAATGCAAGTGGGAGAACCTTGATGTGTGGTAATCGGTCCAAAGGAAGGTTGTCACACTATTGGCCCATATTGCATTACTCTCATCAACTAGTCCGATGGCGGAACAAGAATATAGATGCATAAATTTGTGTGGCCCATGCGTGTGGCAATCGGCCCAAAGGAAGATTGTCATTATGGCCGGGTCATTACATATATTATATGGCCAATATAGATTACTTAAACTTTAGGACCAATCCTATAAAGTGGCAGTCGGCCCAAAGGAAGGCTGTTCTCTTACATAGGACCTAGATTTTAGGATATCTATATTGGGCCAGTACAGTGTTGGCATATAGAGACACAACTTGTTCTGAAAGTTTAACCGGCAGCTCTATCGGTTAAACTGGTTGCATTTTCTGAAATTCATTTTTATGGCTATTACAGTAGAATTTTATTAAATGCAATGTTTATGTTAAACTGATGAGAAATTGTACATTTATGTAGTTTAAATTGAATGGTACAAACTTTAAGAAGTGGTAAGACCATGTAAATGATCGTTCTTGAATCATGCACCTAGAGTACACCTTAAAGATTGATGGATCTCTACTATCACTAATAAAAGTTCAGTAAAGAAATGATCAATTATGATAAGTGGGAGAGATCTTACAAGATATGTCTAATGGTCATAAAGTACAGTATTCCTATGACTATTAGGGGTGCTATGCCTGATAAGGTTAGTGCTAAGAGTTTTCTAACTGAAGTAGCAGACCGATTTACTAAATCGGATAAAGTTGAGGCTAGTACGCATCTTAGCAAGCTAGTAAATATGCGCTACAATGGTAAAGGAAACATAAGAGAGTACATTATAGAAATGTCTAATCTTGTTTCAAAACTAAAGGCACTGAAATTGGAACTCTCCGAAGAGATTCTAGTGCACTTCATTTTGATTTCTCTTCCTCCACAGTATAACCCTTTTAAGATTAATTATAATGCTCAAAGGAAAAGTGGAGTCACACTGAGCTCATTAGTCATTGTGTTCAGGAAGAAGAAAGGTTGAAATAAGAAAAGACTGAAAGTGCTCACTTAGCATTTCAGGGTAATACTTCTAATAAGAAAAGAAAAAGTGTAACTAAAGGGAGGAACATAAATATCACTACAATGGCTGATCCTAAGTGGCAAAAGTGCAGAAAAAGTAGCCAAAGGTTATTGCATACTTCTTCTGTAAGAAAGTAAGCCACCTCAAGTAGGAATGCATAAAGTATCAGAAATGGCTATCTAGCGGGTATATCTCATATTTATGTTTGTTTTGAGATTAATTTAGCTATAGTGCCACTTTATAAATTATAAATAGATAATTCACATAAGCGATTCAATGCGGAACTTCCAAACCCAAAGGAGGCCCAGCCCAGCTGAGCGATACGTATACATGGGTGATGGAAATAAAGTTGCAATTAAAGTTGTTGGAGTTTGTAGGCTTAAATTAGATTCTGGTTTTTTGTTTTAGATTTGGATGAGACTTTATATGTATCGTCCTTTTAGGCGGAATCATATTTCTATTTCATTTGTTAGACAGATCTAGTTTTGCTGTCACTCTTGATAATGAAATGCTTAGTCTACTTTCCAAACCTAAAGTTGTTGGTACTAGAATTCTGATTGATGGCTATATAAATTGAAACTTCATGCTTTATATACTGAATCTCTATATGTGAATAGTATAGGCACTAAGCGAAAATTAATTAAAGAAACATTAGAAAGTTTGGTACTAGACGAAGTTCAGATGTCTTAATTTGGTGTATACAGACATTTGTGGTCCATTCCCTACAGCTTCTTGGAATGGTCATGAATATTTCATCACTTTTACAGACAATTACTCTCGTTATAGGTACCTACACTTGTTCCATGAGAAATCCCAATCATTGAACATGTTTAAAGCCTTTAGATCTGATCATGGTGGTGAGTACTATGACAGATATGACGAATAAGGTAAATGTCCAGAATCATTTGTCAATTTCTGAAAGAGTGGTATTATCGCTTAGTACACCATATCAGGGACACCTCGTCAAAATGGTATTGCTGAGAGATAAAATCACACACTAAAGGATATGGTTGGGAGTATGACAGCTCACACTACTCTACCAGAGTCATTATATAGTGAAGCCTTAAAGATGGTTGTCACCTCCTTAATAGAATACCTTGCAAAATAGTAACTAAAACCCCGTATGAGTTACGGACTGGGAAATCTCTCAGTATTAGGCATCTATATGTTTAGGGTTGTCCAGCGAAAGCTCGGTCATATATACCATATGAGAAGAAGTTGGACTCAAGGACAGTTAGCTGTTTATGAGTAGGGTATTCTGAGAGGTATAAAGGCTTTAAGTTTTATTGTCCCTCCATTAAGAAAATAAAGACGGATTGTTAAATTTTTTTGAGAATATTCAGAACAGTGGGAGTCAACTACATAAAGATTTCATATTTAAGAAAGTACATATTGTTATACCCATGACAATTGTTCCAAATGATAAAGTAGTTGTTCCACTTCAAGATGAAAATACAGTTGCATCCTTACAAGATACATATACAGTTCATCCTGAAGTAGATCATGCTGGTGAGGTAGAAACTGAAAATTCTCAACCACAAGTGCCTAGGAGATCAACTAGGAAGAGGAGATCAGTCATTACAAATGACTATATAGTTTATCTCCAATAGTATGAGTTTGACATAAGGATAGAGGATGACCCCTCATCCTTGAATGAGGCCAAACTCAACATTCACTCCACTAAGTGATCAAATGCCATGAAAGATGAGTTGAAATCCATAAAAGACAATGATGTTTGGGATTTAGTAGAGTTGCCTGAAGGAAAGAAACCGATTGGTTGTAAATGAGTATTCAAAACCAAGCGGGATTCGAAAGGTAATGTCAAAAGGTACAAGGCACATCTTGTCACAAAGGGATTCACTCAAAGAGAAGGCATTGACTATAAAGAGACTTTCTCCCTGTTTTTCATGAAGCATTCTTTTAGGATTATTATGGCACTGGTGGCTCACTTTGACTTAAAGTTATACCAAATGGATGTTAAGATTACCTTTCTTAATGGTAGTATTGAGAAGGAAATCTGTATGGTGCAACCAGAAAGTTTTAAAGTGAAGGTTTCATAATATTTTGTTTGCAAATAAAGAAATTCATTTATGGTTTAAAGCAAGCATCCCGTCAATAGTATTTGAAATTTGATCAAGTAATATCCGTTTTTTGATTTTAAGGAAAATATAGTTGATCAATGTATTCACCATAAATTTAAAGAGAGTAGACTTATATTTCTTGTGCTATATGTGGATGACATTCTACTAGCAAGTAACGATATGGTTCTTTTACGTGACACTAAGAGTCTTCTCTCAAAGAACTTTGAGATGAAAGATCTTGGAGAAGATTCTTTTTGTGATAGGCATCCAGATTCAACGTGACAGGACACGTGGAATATTAGGTTTATCACAAAAGTCCTATATCGATAAGGTGCTAGATAGATGTGGCATGAAGAATTGATCTAAGGGAGATAAGTTGAGTCTACTCTAATGTCTCAAGAACGATCTACAAAAAGAGCAAATGAAAGACATTCCATATGCATTGGCGGTTGGAAGTCTGATGTATGCTCAAGTTTGTACCCATCAGACATAGCATATACCGTTGAGAAACTTGACAGAAACTTGATCAATCATGGGATTGATCTCTGGAAGACTGTCAAGAAGGTAATGCGATATCAATAGAAGACTACATGAAATCTGATCAGTTGCAGCTGATCGGATACACAGATTCAAATTATGCTGTATGTATCGACAATAGGAAGTCCACTTCATGTTATATTTTCCTTATTATAGGAAGATGGTGGATTTAGTCGAGAAGCCATTACAGCTACACTGTGATAATAAGAGCTATAGAGCTCTACTACAATAGTGACAAGAGTTCAGCAAAGTCGAAGCATATCGACATCAGTTTCTTGTCATCAATGATAAAGTTCGGAGTCATATTTTGTCTGTTGATAGTGATGACACTATTCTTAACATTACAGATTCACTCATTAAAGGACTTTCACCTAAAGTATTCTTAGAGCATATTGCTCATTGGGGATGACTAGTCATTATGATATCCTGATTTTGTGGGAGTGGATAATTTTATGTAACAGACATTATTTCTAAGTGCACTTTATGGATATTTGTTGATTCTGATAAATAAATTTATAACTGCTTTTCTTAAAGTTTACTTTTGCGCATTTGAGTTTGTTGAATTAGCAGTTAGACTCGTTGGAGTCATAAAGTTAGACTCGTTGGAGTCATAAGGCTAGACTCGTTGGAGTCATAAAGTGGAAACCAGTTGAAATTGTACCTTATTTGATCAGAGGACATTTCCATGCCACACGTCCACATTTGATCTATGTCGTTAGGGGTTCTGAAACTTGTGATGTGGAAGGTCCTACCTCGATTATACAGAAGGTAACGATCGCCATGTTCAGTGGCAGGACTCTTAATGGACCAGATTGTTTTGAAACGTGGTTTGTCGGCGGTTAAAGTTTTGACGTCATAAAGTTATGCATAATATCTATTCAGTATGACTTGCTTGGCCCAAGTGGGAGATTGTTAGACTTATTATGTTTTAAAGTCTAATTTATTTTGGGCCTAATCAAGTCAATTGGATATTTGCACCCGCCCACTTAACCTATGTTGTTTGACCCAATAAAGAATTGATCAAATCTAAATGGTTTGGGTCTAGACACGTTTTCAATTACACTTAGCCATGAGTGTATTTAAATTAGAATGTGGGACTCATCTACACGTGTGGAACTCGTGTTATAAATCAAGGGCCTAGATCTATGATGAGTTGAACTAGGGTTTCTTGATGCTATATATATCATGAGTAGGGTTCCCTCTCCACCACCACCAACAACAAGAATAATCATCTCTCTCTTAGAGGCCTCTCATCTCCTCTAAGGATAAAGAAGAGAACTTGGTGGCTGGAGAGAAGAATCCTTTCCTTCAACCCGGCGTCCTCGAGATCGTGCAACCTTCGGCATCCTCTTCGTAATGGAATCAGGTATGCCTAAAACCCTCCTTCCCTTTGATCATGATAAAGAGGCTTACAGTATATGTGTAGATCTTGTATGGAATAAATTTAGATCTAACAATTGTAAGATTTACATGACCACAAAATTAACTGTAGCATCCTAGAAGTGGGAAAATATAGTGTAAAAGGGAGGTGAAAAAAGGAAAAGAGAAAAAGAAAATGGTTTTTTTTTCCTATTTCTCATTTCCAGTTCAAAATAAATAAGAGAAGTTGGAAATGAGTTTTCTCACTTCTCATTTTCCTTTCACTTCCATGAATCCAAACACGCTCATCATTGATGGCCAAGTTCTAGATATCATGTAGCTTTTACACGGAATTTGAGAATGCCGTCACTTCAGGGTTAGGGGGGAGCGAGAGAGAGAGGGATTTGGGTTCGGTCTAACTGTGAGAAGGAGAGGAGGAAGAAGGATGGGGATAGAGAGAGAAAAGGGGAAAACTCTTATTGATTTACATATTTCCCAATCATCATTCTTCAAAAAAAAATACTCCCGTCCGTAGATCTCACAAAACTTTCTCAACCTCAAAGTAAAAGATAGGAAATCACAATTCTTATTCGAATATCCTATCTCCGACTATTCATACGCATATGCAGAGATCTGCATACGTATTCACATCCATATACAAATATCCATATAAAAAAAATATTCACGCACATGCGGATATTCATATCCATATTCGAGTTTTAAAAATATATCTGCATTTGTATCCTTATCTGTAATTCTTTTAAAATTTCTATCCAAATTAGTATTCATATTTACCCGGATGCAGATTTTATAAATCTGAATTCACACTTTTATAGATCCATATGGTGGATATCTAAAACTTACTAGCATCTGTTAGTTTAAGCTTCGAGGGGGACCCTATTATTATATTATTAAGAATAAGGCAAAGTAGTTGGTTGGTCCGAGGTCTTTAAGGCCTCGATTTCATAAAATTAATGATCTAAATCAACTTCTTTTTCCTGAAAAAAATTGCTTAACGAGAGTCACATGTTTGTGAGTCACATGTTCGTTGTCAATATAGTATTTAAGAGATATCTTTTGAAATGACAAGTCAAAGGTTAAGTTATTTTTCATGTCTTAAAGTCACAGTTTCTTTTATTTAAAAAAAACTGAGATTGTTTGAAATTCAGAGATGAGTCCAAAACGATTTTTAACAGGATCGAGTTGTAGACTGGACCAACTACGAGAGCAGAATTTTTTTAAAAGGTTTTGAATTTTGGTCCTATAAAGAGCAGGCCATTTTGGGATTGGGTTCGGGTGGCCGTTGGCCCAGCCCATACCCGTTATAAAGCTTAGTTTCAAATAAGTGCTGGGCCCCGAGGCTTCTCAAGGCCAATAAGTCCAGCTCCGGCATTGGGCGCAGCAAGTGGCATGCACGTGTAAGTCTCGTCCCACATCACGAGTACGGTTGCCGCTCCTTCGCCTCTGCTTCCCCAATTTCTTTACTATTCAATTCTTTTAAGTCCACCAAAAGATGCACCCAAACCCAAACCCACTGACGCTAGGTGTGAGGACGAAAACACACACCCAACCAACTGGTGACCCAAGATTTAGACGTGTGGAATTTCACTGAAAACGAGAGATTTCGCTTGTCTCCACGCAAAGTGTCAGACGTCTGCGCCCCGTTTGCGCCGTTCGGTATCAGAGACGGCCGCTACTTTTGCCCGAAGCGCGTGCAAGTTGATAAGCGGAGACGACTTTTTTCTTATAAAGCAATAAAAAACTATTAAAAAAAAGGAGAAGTAAGAGAAGGGAGGGGGGGGACAGAGAGACAGCTGTCCTGTTTGACATTTCTCAAAGTCAAGTTTCTGCTAGTGGACCGAGAGCGGTTTTTTCCGTAGAAAACCACTCCGGTTTTCAAAGGCCTCTTGCTTTCCGCATATATGCTCTCAACCCCTGCCTCTTCCTTTTTATTTCTTTCTCTCTCCTCTCAAAAAGTCAGCGCCTCTGCCTCCGTTATCTCCGACTGCTTGCTTGCTCTCGAGATCTGGCGATGGACGGCGAGGACGACTGGGATCTGGCCGCGGTCGTGAGAGGCTGCTGCTCCAAGGCCAAGGCGACCGCGGCCGTGCCGGATCCGTTCTCCTCTCCTCTTTTCAATGAGACTCTCTCTTTTTCAGTGGAAAGAGAACAAGAAGAAGAGATCTTCCCCAAGTTTTTTCCAAATATTTTCCCCTCCACATCTCGGAGATTTGAAGGCTTGGAGGAGCTCTACACGCCGTTTCTCTTCAGACATCTGCAGCGGCAAACAGAGGTTTGCTCCGCTGCTGCTGCTGCTGCTGCTGCTGACCCCACCTCCACCTTCTGCGCCCCGAAGAAGCCGCAGCGGCCGGCGTGCTCGCAGGCTCCGCGGTCGAAAAGAAGGTGAATTTTAATGATTTTGGTGGTCCTCTGTTTTTTTTTTTCCTTTGCCCCTTCTGTTCTTTTGTAAAGAAATATGGAGTCTTAGATTTTTTTCTGTTTCGATTTCAGAAAGAAACAGCTGAAGAAGGTGGTCTGCCAAGTTCCGGCCGATGGCGTCTCGTCGGACGTTTGGGCTTGGCGGAAGTACGGACAGAAGCCCATTAAAGGATCTCCTTATCCACGGTACTAATTGGAGTACAATTTATGCAAACATAACTTCACAATTTTATTTCAAATTAAAGAAAGTGTTGGTTATTGAGGTTGTTTGGTTGAAATTTTTTTTGGGAGCAGGGGTTACTACAGATGCAGCAGCTTCAGGGGCTGCCCTGCCCGCAAGCAAGTGGAGCGGAACCGGTCCGATCCCGGGCAGCTCATCATCACCTACACTTCGGAGCACAACCACCCGATGCCGGCGCGCCACAAGTTCCCCTCAGCTCCTCTTTCCTCTTCACCTGCTGCCGCTGACTCCGCCTCCGCTGAGGTCAGAACGGACAACGGCGGCAACATCAAGGAAACGGATCAGCCGGCGTCGTCCCCCGCTACATCCGCGTCTGTGGACGGCGATGACGAGGAGATGCTGATGGTGGAAGACATGGAGATGATCGGCGAGGATGAACTGGTCTTTGTGGGGGACGCGTCGATGGAAACGTTGGCAACAGACGGCGCTTCTTTGTTTGAAGATGACGGCGAGTTTGACGACCGGCTCTTCACCTCGCCGCCTTGGCTTGACAACAGCAGCGCCACGGCAGCTGCTTGTTGAGATTTTTCTGCTATGATTCCAGAGAGGATTGTGTTGTTGTGAGAATTTTCAGTTATGTAGCATAATTCATATATATGTGTGCAATTAAAAGGATGTACAGATGTTTACTCACAGCATACACAGATCAAACAAGTGCTAAAACTTGCTGTTTGTGTTCAAATAGCTGAGTGTGTCCAGCCTCCAGGAATTGTGAGCAGGCAGGCAACAAGTGTCATTAAATTGTTAGTTACATTGGTGATTTAGCTTCATCCTTTTGGATGTGATTATCTAGCAAATAACAATTACTTGATCTTTTTGTGGTAAAAGTTACATTGTTGCCAAACATTATCATCATCCATTATGCTCTTTTCCCATTAAGATTGTGGTTGGCTGAGGCAGTACAAAATGATCTTTGGTGTGGCCTTTCTTTTTTTTTTTTTTTTTTTTACCCTCTCTTTTTTCTTTATGTTTAATTAAATATGTCACAAACGCGGGCTTCAGAAGTGGAGACTGATGGGGAGCGAAGTTCTAAATAGCTCATGGTTTAGCCACAATGTCAAACCACAGAGACTTTTGTGTGACGTTTGTTTATAACTTTATATACTGACATCCCCTCACAACTGAACAAGATGAGGTTGTTTATGAAATTAAAATGTATTGCACAATTCATATGTGAATGTAAAGGGGGAAAACTCTGTAATTACGTAGGATTTGTTGGAAATAATAACAGCACGTCAATTAATAAACACAAATATAATGAGGAAGAAAGTAAAACAGTGACAAGACTTATCAAGGCGTGAAGAATCACTATATTTAGGATAAGTTTCGCCTCCCAGCGGTGCACCCAGTTTACGGCGATCTAACCTCAAGGATACAACGAGAACTCTTGCCGGTTAGCTTTGCGCTGTGCACTCAATGATCAGGCTTATTGTTATGAGAACCGCCTTTGCCCAGAGAGGAAACGATTGCGAAGAGCTCAGAAAGAAGAAATTAGAGGGAGAGGAGATTTGTTGTGTGTTTTTTCTGAAAGGAGAAGATTCTATTTTTAACTTTTCAGAACGGAGTTGTTCGGATTGCTAGTGTACTGACTAAACCTTCCAACTACGTAAGCTATATCAGGTCTGATAATATTAGCATTGTAATTAAGGTAACCAATTACTTGAAAGTATTTGAGTTGTGTCAAACTTTTGCTTTTATTCTCTACCAATCGGCTACTAACATCAGAAAGTGTGCTAACAGATTTGCAATCAAAATAGTTAAATCTCTCAAGAATGTTTTCAATATAATGTGATTAGGAGATACCAATTCCCTCAGAAGTACGTTCAACTTTAAGTCCTGAGATAACATCATCAACTACTAGGTCTTTCATATCAAAATTTTGAGATAAAATAGTTTTATTTCATTAATCACATTCATACTGCCTAGTACCAAAGATAAGAATATCATCCACGTAAAGACACATAATAACATGATTATTTCCAATTGATTTACTATATACACATTTATCAGAGTCATTAATAGCAAAATCGTGAAACAATACAACTTAATCAAATTTCTCATGCCACTGAATGAGAGCTTGTTTTAACCCATAAAGAATTTTCATAAGTTTACAAACCCAATGTTCTTGACCAGAAACAATGAACCCTTCATGTTGCTTATATAAATTTTCTCATTTAAATCACCATTCAAGAAAGCTGTTTTCACGTCCATTTGATGTATCTCTAACTTATAGATAGAGACAATAACTAAAAGAACTCTAATGGTAGTTATCATAACTGCAGAAGAATAGGTATCATAGAAATCTACTCCTTGTCTTTGTTCAAACCCTTTACAACCAGTGTAAATAGCTTTAAATCTTTTTATAAATCCATCCGTCCTCATTTGTTTCCTGAAGATCTATTTGCACCCAATGTGTTTGAAACATGGGTGTAGATCCGCTAATACTCACGTCCTGTTAGCCATTACAGAGTCTCTTCTTTTCAAAGAAGAGTCTCTAGAAGACATGGCCACTTCAAATGTGGTAGGGTCTTCCTCTACTAAGTAACTAATGAAACATTCATCGAAGTTGGGTTGTCTTCTAGGTCTCTTACTCCTTCTAATTTCAATAGGTTTCTCACCCTCTTTAGGAGGACTTTGCTCCATAGATGGTCTAGATTCAGGTGTTCAAGGGAGTCTTTCCTTCATAGGAAAAACATCCTCAAAAAATGTTGCATTCCTAGACTCAATGATGATGTTAGCGTCAATCCCATTCATTTCTGATTTAATGCATCTGTAGACTCAATGGTGTTGTTAGCGTTAATCTTATTTAATTCAGATTTAATAATAAGAAACATGTAGAGTACATTGTATTATGCATTGCCAATGAACGCACAATCAATGATTTTTGGCCTTCACTTTCTCCTTTTAGTTGGAGGTACTGCTACTTTAGTAAGACACTCATACTTTAAAGTATCTAACGATTGATCTCTTATATTCTCACAACTCATAAGGGGTTTTCTTATAGTTCTTATAAGACACCTATTTAAGATGTGACATGAGAAGAGTAATTTTCCCCTCACAAGTTCTTAGGTAAACGAGAACTACATAGCATTGAATTGATCATGTCCACAACAGTCCTATTTTTTCTTTCTGCTACCCCATTTTGTTGAGGAGCATAAGGGGCATTACTTCATAAATAATACCATTTTTTCACAGAAATAAGAAAATTCATTTGAGGTGTATTCATTACCTTGATCGGATCTAAGAATTTTGATTTTCAGATCGAGTTTATTTTCAACTTCATTTTTGAAAGCAATAAATCTCTGAAAATCTTCATCTTTAGATCTAATCAAATATATATGATAATATTTAGAGAAGTCATCAACAAATGTAATGAAATATATCTTTTCCTAATGAGTCATGATACCATTTAATTTGGAGATATCGCTGCGGATTAGGTCGAGTAGTTTGGTACTCCTCTCAACTGATTTGAGCGATTTCCTACATTGCTTAGCTTAGATACAAATCTCATATTTATTTTTGTTCGAAATATCAAGTTTAAAAAGAAAATCTAAATATATCATTCTTTTGAGAGTGTTCAAATTAACATGTCCTAAGTATCACATGAGACAAAAGTGGAATGAAATGCAAAAATAGATGAAGAACTTATATTATTCAACTTACTGCTTGGTTTAGCTACACATAATCTGAATAACCTCCCATAAGCATAACCTTTTCTAATAAAGTTTTCATTCAAAGAAATAACTACTCTATCAAACTCAAATATAAGTTTATAGACATATTTATTTAACAAAACTCAAAGTTAGATTTGCATTGACATTTGATACGTGCTGCACATTGTGTAGTGGAAGAATCTTTCCAGAAGAGAGCTTCAGGTTGACTCTTCTCTTTTCAAGCACCTTGGCAACACTGAAGTTTCCCTTCATCATAGATTCATCTTTTCCTGCACACTGATAGGAGGAAAAAGATTCTTTACTAGGGCACATGTGTATATTTGCATCGGTGTCAACCCACCAATCGTTAGATTGGTAAATTATATTAAAATATGTACACATAGAGGTTAATGACCTTGTATCATCAGTTCTGCCAGATGCAGTCCCAACTATCATCACATGAGCCTGATGAGCATTCATAGCCCTAGGTGGAGGAGCACGTCCAGGGTTTTGGTTTTGTTTCCCAAGACCCTTGCGGTGGTGGCATTGTCTAGCGAAGTGACTAGTTTACTGCAGCAAAAGCATTCCGCTTTGGATTTATCCTTCCCAATGTTGGGGTTTGACTTCAGATAAGTTTGGAACTTCTTGTTCCCATTAATGTTTGGCCTGTGGTTCAGCTTGAGGTTTCTCTATGACTTAGGCTTTTGATCAGTTATATTCAGTTTAGCCTCAAATTCCACAAAGGATGACTCTCTGTCTCTGTTTCTACTTTCTTCCTCATTACGAAGAGGCACAAGAAGGTTATCTAATGAAATGCTCTCTCTTGTGGTTGAGGGATAAACCAAATTCTTTTCTAGAAGGAGAGAGTTTATTTATGAAGACAGCTACTTGGATCTTCTATACAAAAGGTATGGACTTTTGGGACATTTCATGAACAATGGCTTGGAGTTCAATGGTTTGGTGTAGGACTAGGTTTTCATCTACCATTTTGAACTCTAAGAACATATCTACAACATAGGTTTCAGAATCCGCCCCTTCGGAAGAATTTTTTTTCTTGAGAGCTTCCCAAAGCTAAGAAAACATCATATAGTTTATTTGGTAAAAAACTGAGGATCTTACTATGGCAGATAAATTTCTTTTCTTTATGAATTGCAATATTATAAGACGTAGCAGGTTCATGTTTTTATAAAGATGGAGGGGGTTCAGTCAAAATGAAATAAAGCATTTCTTAAAATTAGTTCTCTCAGGTTTATACACTCAGCGACCAGGGCGTGCTTACTCGAGTGACAAAACCAAGGCCATGCGAGGCTCCGAATCCAGATTTGCACCCCCGCACACGCACCCGATTAAAGGGTTTCCGGCTCGAGCTCGGGGTCCCTGAGGGTGAGTTGCATTGTGTGCGTATACAATCACATAGTAGATCTTAAGTAGAGGGATGCACATGTTCCATTATAAACTCAAAGAGGTTCGATATTCTATCCCATGTGCGACTAAATAACATAGCTTTCAAGTGCTCACTTTACTATTCAAAATAAAAATTTAGATTCAAAAATGCAACATCTGTGTCAAGAATGGGATCATAAACTTTGCAGAGACTTGTGTTTAAAGAAACTTTGCCGAGACTTGTGTTTAAAGAAATCTTCTATTAGAGAAGAAGGGCTGAAAATGAAGAGATGCAGGGTTCATATATGAAAGGAGGCATATAAAAAGCAAAAAAATATATACCAACGTCTCCTCAGTGACAATCTTGTTGTCGACATGACACCAGTACGAATATCAAGCAAGAAAATTTTCTTTCTTTTCCTTTTTTCACCCCTTTTTTTCCTTTTTTGTTCACAGTAATAATCAAATGGATTCAAGGGAGCGTGAGTGTAATGCTAGAGATCCGTCAACAATAGTATTTGAGTTATCTTTCAGCAAAATTTGATCCGAAGATTTTAGTGAACTAAGGGGCTTGAACTAAGGAGGATGGGTCAAGGTGCGCTGTACAAGTCGTGGTCTCTTCCTCGCAGCTCGGGATCCAATCTGCACAACACATACAACAGAGATCGGAGGGATCAGCTCTGAGCTACTGACGCGGGAAGCGGGGAAGACGAACGACGCCGGTTAGATCTCGTTCTAGTGTTCATGAACCTTGAAGACTTAAAACTTTCAGGTAAAAGTTGTGCTCAAATCTACGAACACGACACTCGAATTCATGAGCGATTTACTCGAATCCACGAGTAAAGAGATAACAACTCGAATCCGTGAGCAATTTGGAAGAAATTTCAATTTTATTAATCAATGTTCAATAAAAAATGATTACAAAATAAGAATACAAGGGTCTATTTATTAGCTTACAAAAGAGTACTAGTACTTGAAAACTATAATCTATTTTTAAAAGAAAATAAAAAGAACTAAAGAGTCCTAATCTATCTAGAAAATCTAAATTTACAGTTTAAATAAGAGAAAGAGAAATCCAATCAGAATCTGTTTTGGACCCAAAACAGAATTCTAAATAAAGACTGAAACCTGTTAATCTCATATAAAGGTGGCCCACTTAACCTTGATTATTTGCATTGGATTCCTATTAAAGTTAACTGATATTAAGGATGCCCATATTATAGTCACATTTATATAGTTATATAGTCTCTTGAAATATAAAGGGTACCATGATGGAAATGTTTATTTCAAGGGGACTTATTTGCAAATGTGCGACCCACTTTTCTCCTCCTGCAAAGAATTACAATCTCACCCTCATTTTTTTGAGAATCCATCAGAAAAGAAATCTGTGAGTTTTGTGCAAGGAAAAGGAGACAGAGAAAAGAGGATCCTTTGCATTAGGGTTTGCAGAATCAAGAGGAAGGAATCAAAGTCTTCTCCAACCTTCATCCACTCTTCACCAATGGCTTCAGGTATGGTGATTTAAAGTATTGCTCAATTAAGAATTTCATCTATTTCTTGAGATGTTATTTTATTGATTCTTGATCCATGGTTTAATTTAATCCGCATTATAGTTGTGTTATTTTCAACATTTGGTATCAGAGCCAGGTTTAAAGAATCAATACATCTTGAATTTAGGAATTATGGAAAGTTAGGGTTTTTGATTAACAATTCATAAAATCGAATTTTTGATCTTTTAATTGTAGAATTTATAGAGGATTTAATAGCCCTAATATCATGTTCATATTCCTCTAATTATGCAATTAAATTGGGATCAAAATCAAAGGAATTGAAAACCCTAATTTTTGATAATTTTGGGATTAAAATCGACTAAGCAGAAACTGCCTTTGATAACTGCTTCGTCGACTATTAGTCGACTAATCCCATCGTATAGTCGACTAATTCCCTTTTCCAGAAAGTTTTAAAGTCTCTGTTTGCCGCAGGAGTCGACTTGATTTTTAGTTGATTTTATGACTAGTCGACTAATTAGGGTATAGTCGACTAATCATATTTCCAAGTCGACTAATTCGGTGACCCGAAAGTTGAGAACTTTCTGTTGGATTCAGGAGTCGACTAATTAAATGTGAAGTCGACTAATAAAGTTTGTAGTCGACTAATAATATGGTATAGTCGACTAATTTCTTTTGTACTAGTCGACTAGACCTAATGTGTAGTCGACTTGACTTGACCCAAGTCGACTAATCTTTCCTTGTAGTCGACTAATACTTGTTAATATTCAATCATTAATGTATATTACACTTTTAAGTTATTGTGTTAGTATTGATTGATACTTGGTCAAGTAATGTATTGAGATATTATGGCTTTACTCAAATAAAAGGATTAGAGAATATTATTAGTTAGTTTTGTATTCATAAGGCTTATTGATTTAGTAGTTGCCAAAGTGACCTAGGTTAGTAAATCTTATGAATATACAACTACATAAAAGACTTGTCAATGTAAGTGACATTAAAGAGAATAATATTCTCGATGGCGGTTCTGGTTAGGAGATTGGGACTGGCCCAAAGGAAAGTCTCTTTCAAATAATTATGAACCGGATAGGGTAGTATAATTTATGTAACTTAGTGGTGTGAAATTGGATACCCAAAGGTAACATGACTTACTAACTAAGTGACATAAATTATATTAGACCTACATAGGTGATAAAAGTTCTCACCTAAAGAGTGAACACTAGATATGCTTAGGTTTCGCCCAAAGGAGAAATCAAAGTGATATCAATAGTTCATCTTAATTAAATTTAAAACTTGTATTGATTCGAGGCATTAATGTGAGCTTGTCCTATTATGTTTCAGTGAACGTCCCTACTTCCCTTCACACTCATGCCACTAGCATTCCAGCCTTGGATGGTACCAACTTTTCAGAGTGGTTTGAACATGTACAGTTTACACTGGGTGTTTTGGACCTAGACATGGCCTTAATAGTTGACAAACCTGATGAAGTAACTGCTGAGAGTACAGCAGAACAGGTCAGCCATGCCAAAGCTTGGGAAAGGTCTAATAGGCTCAGTCTTATGTTCATAAAGATGACCATAGCTAATAACATCAAGACTTCACTCCCTCCTACAACTATTGCATCTGAACTATTAAGTGCGGTTAAAGACCGTTTTAAGTCTGCAGATAAGTCATTAGCTGGCACCCTCATGGCTGAACTTACCACCATGAAATATGATGGTAATAGAGGAGTTCAGCAACACATTCTAAACATGACTGATAAGGCTGCTAAGTTAGGATCACTGGGAATGAAAGTTGATGAGTCATTCTTGGTACAGTTCATCCTCAACTCACTTCCTCCTCAGTTTGGGGCATTCAAGATCCACTATAACACTCATAAGGATAAGTGAAATCTGAATGAACTAATTGGTATGTGTGTACAAGAGGAGGTGAGACTGAGGCAAGAAGAACAGCACTCAGTGTTGGCAGTAACTTCAGGAGGTATCCATAAGAAAGGTAAATATGGAAGAGGTAAGAGATTTCCATCAAAGAAAGGGCTTGACCGTGGGGAAAGTAGCCAAGGTCATGGAAAGGTCTTCACTGTCAAATGCTACTTCTGTGGCAGAAAAGGACATGTGAAGAAGGATTGCAACAAGAGGAAGGCTTGGTTCGAAAAGAAAGGTACAAATCTTTCTTTTGTATGTTATGAATCAAATCTTGCTGAAGTTCCTTCTAATACTTGGTGGATAGACTCTGGAGCCACAACTCATATAACTAATTCAATGCAGGGATTCCTTACAACCAGGAAACCGAAGGAAAGTGAGAGATTCGTCTTTATGGGGAACCGTCTCAAAGTGGAGGTCGAATATGTTGGTGTTTATCGACTACTCTTGGAGACGGGTCATCAGATGGATCTTGAGGATACTTTTTATGTACCTTCGATTTCAAGAAACTTAATGTCATTATCCAAATTAGATGTTTTTGGATATTCTGTTTTGTTTAGTTGTGGAAAACTCTCTTTAGTGTATAATTCAATTCTGGTTGGACATGGAATTTTATGTGATGGTTTATATAAAATTTCATTGAATGATGAGTTTGCACAATCTTTATTATCTCTGCATTCGAATGTTGGAATAAAACGTGGCTTAATAAATGAAAAATCCTCAATCTTGTGGCATAGACGACTTGGGGCATATCTCCAGGGATAGAATTATAAGATTAGTGAAGCTGGGATTTTGGATAACCTAGACTTCACTGATTTTGATGTGTGTGTGGATTGCATAAAAGGAAAGCAAACCAAACACACTAAGAAATGTGCCACAAGAAGTAAAGAACTCCTGAAAATAATTCATACAGATATTTGCGGACCACTCTCCATTCCATGTTTTACTGGAGAGAGATATTTCATTACCTTTATAGATGATCTGTCACGTTATGCTTATGTGTATCTAATTAATGAAAAGTCTCAGGCTGTTGACATCCTAGAGGTGTTCATTACAGAAGTCGAGAGACAATTAGATAGAAAGGTTAAAATCATAAGATCAGATCGAGGTGGTGAATTTTATGGTAGATATGACGAGTCAGGACAACATCCTGGTCCATTTGCCAAATTTCTAGAAAAGCATGGCATTTGTGCTCAATACACAATGCCAGGTACGCCTCAGCAGAACGGTGTTGCTGAAAGGCGGAACCGAGCACTTATGGATATGGTTAGGAGCATGATGAGCTTCTCAAATGTACCCAATTCATTGTGGAATGAAGCCTTAAAGACTGCTATGTATATCTTGAATAGGGTTCCTAGTAAGGCTGTCCCAACAACTCCTTTCGAGTTGTGGACTGGTAGGAAACCCAGTTTAAGACATTTACATGTTTGGGGTTGTCCAGCAGAGGCTAGAATATATAATCCACAAGAAAAGAAATTAGACTTAAAAACAATATCTGGGTATTTCATTGGTTATCCAGATAAGTCTAAGGGATACAAATTTTATTGTCCTAACCATAGTACAAGAATAGTTGAAACTGGTAATGCCAGATTCCTGGAAAATGATAAAATTAGTGAGAGTGCTGAACCAAGAAAGGTAGATCTTGAAGTGGTAAGGGTAAATATCCCAATACCCTTTCTTTCAAGAGAAATTGTTGTCCCTCAGCTTGATCATCAAGTTGAGATACCAGAACAACAAGTTAATGTTGGTTCACCACTCCATGAGGATATTCCCATTGAAAATATTGTAGAACCACCACAACCGGCAGCTTTGAGAAGATCTCAAAGGGAAAGAAGATCTGCCATTTCAGATGATTATGTGGTATATCTACAGGAATCTGACTATGATATTGGGATTAATAAAGATCCAGTTTCATTTTCACAAGCCATAGAATGCAATGATTCTAGTAAATGGGTAGATGCTATGAAAGATGAGTTGAAATCTATGGACCAAAACCAAGTCTGGGATCTCGTTGAATTGCCTTATAACTGTAAGAAAGTCGGGTGTAAATGGGTCTTTAAGACCAAGCGCGACTCTAAAGGCAATATCGAACGATATAAGGCTAGACTTGTGGCCAAAGGTTTCACTCAGAAAGAAGGCATTGACTATACAGAGACCTTCTCTCCAGTATCAAAGAAGGATTCTCTTAGAATCATTATGGCACTTGTAGCTCATTATGATTTGGAGTTACATCAAATGGATGTGAAACTGCTTTTCTAAATGGAAATTTGGATGAGGATATCTACATGGAGCAACCTGAAGGGTTCGCAATTAAAGAACAAGAACACTTGGCTTGCAAATTAAAGAAATCTATATATGGACTTAAACAAGCTTCCAGGCAATGGTATATAATGTTTAACGATACCATTACCTCTTTTGGATTTACAGAAAACACTGTTGATCAGTGTATATATCTAAAGATCAGTGGGAGCAAGTTTATTTTTCTGGTTCTGTATGTAGATGACATCTTGTTAGCCAGTAGTGATCTTGGTTTGCTGTATGAAACTAAAAGCTATCTTACCAAGAATTTTCAGATGGTTGATATGGGTGAGGCAAATTATGTTATTGGCATAGAGATCTTCAGGGATAGATCTCAAGGATTGCTAGGATTATCTCAGAAAGGGTATATCAATCGAGTCTTGGAAAGATTTCATATGGAAATGTGTTCAGTCAGTCCTGCACCCATTCAGAAGGGTGACAGATTAAGTGGTAGCCAGTGTCCCAGAAATGACTTAGAAAAGGGTCAAATGCAGAAAGTTCCGTATGCATCAGCTGTTGGGAGCTTGATGTATGCAAGCACTTGTACCAGGCCAGATATCAGCTTTGCTGTTGGGATGTTGGGAAGATACCAGAGCAATCCAGGAATGGAGCACTGGAAATTAGCTAAGAAGGTTATGCGGTATCTTCAAGGGACGAAGGACCATATGCTCACATATAGGAGATCTGATCAGCTGGAGGTGATCGGCTATTCGGACTCAGATTTTGCTGGTTGCCCAGATAGCAGGAAGTCTACTTCAGGCTTCATTTTCCTGCTAGCAGGTGGGGCAATCTCGTGGAAGAGTGTAAAGCAGACTATCACTGCTTCATCCACGATGGAGGCTGAGTTCATAGCATGTTTTGAAGCCTCGAATCATGCATTATGGTTAAGGAATTTCATCTCAGCACTTGGTGTAGTTGACTCTATTGCCAAGCCGCTGACGATATATTGTGACAATACAGCAGCCGTATTTTTCTCTAAGAATGGTAAGTACTCTAATGGTTCTAGACACATAGAACTTAAGTACTTGGTGGTTAGAGAAAGAGTTGAGAAACAAAAGGTGTCAATTGTAAGTATAAGTACCACTTTAATGGTTGCTGATCCAATGACAAAGGGATTGCCTCCAAAGACATTTAAGGAACATGTTGTAAGAATGGGTCTTTTGGGCAATCTATAAATGTGTATTTTGGTACTTATGTAATTGACATTATTGTACAAATAAAAGTTTGTTTCTGTGTTTCCTGTTATCCAATTATGTGTGCACATATTATGTTTGGATGTTTGTTAAACAGGAAATGTCTTTACAAGACAATTACAGGGGTCATTTTGGTTATGGACTCAATTGGTAAGGGTTATCAATGTTGTGGTACATAGAAGGGAGTATGACGTGGATGTTGTATAACCGCTATGACTCGCATTGGTGGTCCAAGCTAATTGCAGTATTACAGTTTTTCATATTTGGGCTTATCAGTTGTTGTTTTTTAAAATCGTGCACGTGTCAAAGTTTTTCAGTATGGAATCCAATGGAGTCAAAATGTTTTGAAAATGAGTCTTTTCTTTTATTTATTTTCTAAAGATTTTTTTTTAACCTAATCGGTTAGTGGTCCAAGTGGGAGAATGTTAATCTCATATAAAGTTGGCCCACTTAACCTTGATTATTTGCATTGGATTCCTATTAAAGTTAACTGATATTAAGGATGCCCATATTATAGTCACATTTATATAGTTATATAGTCTCTTGAAATATAAAGGGTACCATGATAGAAAGGTTTATTTCAAGGGGACTTATTTGCAAATGTGCGACCCACTTTTCTCCTCCTGCAAAGAATTACAATCTCACGCTCATTTTTTTGAGAATCCATCAGAAAAGAAATCTGTGAGTTTTGTGCAAGGAAAAGGAGACAGAGAAAAGATGATCCTTTGCATTAGGGTTTGCAGAATCAAGAGGAAGGAATCAAAGTCTTCTCCAACCTTCATCCACTCTTCACCAATGGCTTCAGGTATGGTGATTTAAAGTATTGCTCAATTAAGAATTTCATCTATTTCTTGAGATGTTATTTTATTGATTCTTGATCCATGGTTTAATTTAATCCGCATTATAGTTGTGTTATTTCCAACAAAACCCTATCACGCAGCAAGCCTGTCGACAACTGAATAGGCATGCCGACAGGACTGTAGTGACTCCACTTTTAGAAAATCCCTGTCGAAGACTGTCTGTTAACAACAAAATTGGGTTGTCGACAGCTGAGACTCAAAATTGACTTGCTGCTTTGATTCTCTTCCTGCATCAGTCCCTCCCTCTTCAAAAGAACTCGTCCTCGAGTTTCAGTCTGAATTTAGTTACTTGGTATGGACTCTTTTAGTTGGATTCTTTCTATCCTTAAATACGCTATCTTCATATCTTCTTCCTCAAAGAGTTCCTTTCGTCTATTTTTGTCAGCTATTGCCTTATACTTATTAGATTTCTCCACAAAGTTTATTCTCTTTAGCAGACGAGAAAATCTTTTTGAACTGCGAGCCATGCTGTTGTATGCAAACTTTGTTTGGGGGGAAAGTGTGATCCCAAAATCTTAATTTGTTTCGACGATCTTCATTAAACTCCATGTAGTGTTGCGTCATCGAATCTTTAATGTAATGACCATCACGGATCGTTTGATAATAAATGCCAATTGATTGGAGCTTCTCCATCATCCAACTATACAAATACATCATGCTCTCATAATTCATTGGTTCGCTTTCTTGAAGAAGATATTCCAAAGTACGATTGGAGATCAAATTTGACATATCTTGAAGAATATGTTGCACTCACATGCTGATAGTAGGTGATATTAACTTGAAAAATTGAAAACTTTCATCTTGAGCATTCTCTTCCTGCAGGAAAAGATCTTCGAAATTATGACGAATATATATACCATGATGCTGAATGTCTCTCATGGGTGGTAATCCTTTCATTAGCGCATCATGAACAACTTCTTTGAACTCCTTCAATGATGGTTCAATCTTTCGAAAATTTTAGCAGTTGGAGAAACTCCTTTTAAAGCAATGCCTACTTTATTTTCTTGGGCCCTAGTAGATTATATGGTGTTGTTCCGCCTTTCAGCAGTACCCATCCTCATAAAAGGCCTTGCAATCCATTACTGTCTTCTACCATCGTCAGAAAGTTATTGAAGCTCTGATACCACTTGATGCGGGAAGCAGGGAAGACGAACGACACCAGTTAGATCTTATTCTAGCGCCCACAAACTCTGAAGGCTTTCAGGTAGAAATTATGCTCGAATCCATGAACACGACACCCGAATCCATGAGCGATTTACTCGAATCCACGAGCAAAGAGATAACAACTTGAATCCATGAGATATTTGGAGAGAAATCTCAATTTTATTAATTAATATTCGATAAAAGATGATTATAAAATAAGAATTCAAGAGTCTATTTATAGGCTTACAAAAGAGAGCTCCTCCTACTCGAAAACTATAACTTATTTCTAAAAGAAAATAAAAATAATTAAAAGAGTTCTAATCTATTTAAGAAATCTAACTTATAATTTAAAATAAGGAAAGAAAAATTCAATCAGAATTTGTTTTGGACCCAAGACAAAATTCTAAACAAAGTCTGAAATCTTGATACGCAGTAGACCTGTCGACAGTGGAATAAGCCTGTCGACAGGACTGTAGTGGCTCCACTCTCGAAAAATCCCCGTCGAAGATTATCTGTCGGCATTTGAATGTATACGACATCTTGGAGAATTAATCAACTTCCATGAAGAGGGAATCCACTCTCTTTTATGTGCGAGGATGTTTCAAAACGAAATCCATGCTCAAGTCTTCTCAAATATCCTTCGAAACAGGCAAAGATGTATACAAGCCCATATTTTGAGCTTCGCCTTTAGCAACTTGGCAAACTGGGCAGCTCTTTATAACTGTAGTCACATCCTTTTCCAGTTGGCCAGTAGTATCTTTTTTCAAGACTTGCATTGTCTCGTCTCTCCCAAAATATCCTGCAAGTCCGCCTTCATTCAAGCTCTAATAACTCTCTCTCAACAAAGTCCTTGGTACACGTAACCGACTTCTTTTGAGAAGAAATCCATCTAAGATATGAAAATCTTGTGTAGGCTGTGGTGACGAACGCTTTTCCCAGATTTCGGCAAAGTCTTCATTCTCTTTAGCTCCTTCAAACATTCGAACCCAATGATTTCACTTTGCAATGAGATCAACAATGAAACTTTTCGACTCAAGGCATCGAAAACTTTATTATCTACTCCAGAATTGTGACGGATCACAAAATTGAATTGCTCAAAGTAGGATACTTACCTTGCACGTATCTTGTTGATGTGCCTTTGGTTCTTGAAGTGTTGGAGTGATTAATGATCTAAAAATAGCACGAAATCACTAACTATAAGATAGCTCTCCCATGTCTTCAATGATTGGTACACCGCATAAAGCTCTTCTCATATGTAGACCACTTTTGTTATGCCTCATTTAACTTTTTACTGAGAAAGGCAATGATTCTCTTTTCTTGCAATAGAGCTACTTCAATGCCCACTCTTCAAGCATCACACTCTAACTCGAATTCCTTCTCGAATATAGGGTGTTAGTAAGCCTCTCCTTGATGAGTGCAAAAGCCCTTTTGGCTTTGTTAGTTCAAAAAAAAAGACTCTTCTTCTTCAAACAGTCTATCATAGTTGCTACCAAAGTACTGAAATTATGGATGAATCATCGGTAGAAAGTGACTACTTCAGTAGCATTCTTTGGTGCATGCCAATTTTGAATTATACTCACTTTCTCTTCGTCTACATGGATCCCTTGTGAAGTGATGACAAACCTCAAGAATATTATGCTTGTAGTCATGAAGTTGCACTTCTTTAGGTTGATATACAACTCATTTTCTCGAAGAACAGTGAACACTTCCCAGAGGTGCTGTACATGTTCGGCCTTGCTGGAGCTGTAGATAAGGATGTTATCGAAGTAGATAACCATGAACTTACCCAAGAAAGGCTTAAGCACTTGGTTCATCAACCTCATGAAAGTGCTTGGCACATTGGATAGTCCAAAAGGCATGAGCATCTACTCGCATAGCCCCTCTGGAGTCTTGAAGGCCGTCTTTTACTCATATCCCGACCTAATGCGAATCTGATGATAGCCGTTTCTCAAATCTATCTTTGAAAACATACAAAACCCTTTTAATCGATACAACATGTCATCTAGAAGAGGTATTGAAATCGATATCGAATGGTGATCTCGTTGATAGCTCGGCTATCCACGCACATTTGCCAACTTTCATCTTTCTTTGGCGTCAAAAAGGCTAGTACAACGCATGGACTCATGCTCTCTCTAACATGCCCCTTCTAAATCAGTTCTTTGACCTTCTCTCTTAGAACCTCACTCTCCTTTGGATTCATCCGGTAGTGTAGGAGGTTGGTTAAACTAGCTTCGGAGATCAGATAAATGTGGTGTTGGATATCCCTCATCGCGGTAGTTCATTCGGGAGCTCATTATGAACTATTCTTTGAAATTCTTCCAGCATTGGCTTCACCTTCTCAGGAACTTCAATTGCTGGGCCAATTTCTTCTTTGACTACCAAAGAAAATCATTTTTTGTCTCCTTGAACTCCATCAAGAAATTACCTCGGTTGTATATCGATATGAACTTTAACTTTCTTCTTTAGTCAGCTCTGGTGGTGGAGGTATAGGCTGCATAGCGATCCTTTTGCCTTCTCAAGTGAACATGTAAATGTTTTTCTTGTCTCGATGGGTAGCATCGACGCCATGTTACCATGAACGTCCCAATAGTATGTGATATGCATCTATATCAACATCACAAGTAACTGAATCTTGATAAAACGTACCAATTGAAATAGGGACATGGTAAAGATTCATTACCTAAATGCAGGGGCCCTTCTTGATCCAATCGATGGTGTATGGGTGAGCGTGTGTGGCACTGTCTCTAACTTCAAACAGTCTATCAATGCAGTAAAGACAATGTTTTCACAACTGTCATTTTCGATGATGAATTGCACACCTTGTTCTTTACCGAACACCTTGAGTAGAAAATCTGATGCCTTTGTGTAGTTTTCTTTTGATTGCATAGCAACCGCTGGATCACACAGGTAGTTGCTTCTCCTTCTTCTTTGATAAAGTTAGAGTCTTCTGACTCAATCTCGATTAATACCTCGTTTTCGTCCTCGTAGTCTGCCGTGTTGACGACACTGGACTCTAGAGGGGGTGAATAGGGTCAAGGGTAATTAAAAATTAAATATACTTAATATATGTCAAATTATAAAAATAGGTAGACTGGTAGGATCACCCAGTCTGATGGTATGATGATACAGTCTAGTGGTAGAAGCAACAGAAAACATAATAGAGCAATGCAACAGTAAAACTATATATGCACGACAGATAAACAACAATAATAACAGCAGAGAGAACACAATTTTAGGGTGATTGGGGAAACTCCCCTACATCCGCCACCTAGAGGTTTCCTCTCTAGAATTTACAAATCCACTAAAAAGATTCTTCTCGAAGTAAGGATTACAACCACCAAGACTCTTTCTTGAGCTTGGATTTACAATCCACCAAGATACTATCCGATTTTGGATTTACAAACCGCCCAAGATACTACCCGATCTTAGATTTACACAATACCTCTATCTTGAGGCATACTACAATGAGTATGACAATAGATTTTTGTTCTCTAATATAATAATGAGAACTAAAATAAGTACAATGATAGAATCGAAATAGATAATACAATAGGAGACTCTATGTATTCATATAGTTCTAAGTATTATCAATAATAACTTGGCACAATAAATCTAAAGTAGTAATAATGAGAATCTAAAATAAGTATATAAGATGAAACTGAGGTTCTCCAATAAATAGAGAAAAAAAGAATTGAAGAAATTTTCTTGTATTGAATGTTTGAGACTTTCTCTGAAAATTAGAACTCGAATGAAGATGATTGGCTGAACTACTTTTGTTTGATGAGATCTGAAATTTAAGATTTAAAGGTAGAAGAGCTCAGTTTTTGCTTTTATGAAAGTTTCTGGTTGTGTTCATCTTATTGTAATGAATGAACAAGGTTCTATATAAACAAGGTAACATCAAAGATCAATCCAACTGTTAGACATAGAGAGGCATAAATTCTGCCCGTTAGAGCATTAAATACAACCATAAAAAGGATATCAAAACTGACACAATCTGGGCAATTAATGTCTCGATTGCAGTATAACAGGGAAGGAGAAATGGAGACTTTAGAGAGAGGAAAAGAGATGAAGTCTTCTACCCAATGGGTCTCTCAATACAGCTGTAAAAACTGGACAGGTATACGCTGTCAAAAGCTGTCAACAGTACAAGGACAGAGAGAGACAGATTGACATAAACAGAACTAGTTTTTCAGCTATACTGCAGAGCATGTACAACCCACTTATGTGAAAATAAATTAATGCAAAGAGTGGGTAATATACTAAGTGAAATACAACCTATGTGGTACTATAAACTAGTGACCACAGACCAGTAAACACAATATTCAGAATAGAACCAGAAATAGAACAGAATTAGGATAGAAATATCTCAGCTAACAGTTCTGAACAGAGCTAATAAAATGAGGCTCAGTGGTAAGATTAGATGGTAGAATAAAGATTCTATATAGAAACTGAAATGAAAAAAATCTTACTTGTGCAAAATATATGTTGATAATAAAATCACTGTATGCTTACTTACATAGCTTTTATTAAATATGTAGGTCAATATATGTTTGGCTCCTTCTTACTCTTTCATAACTTGATGTATCTTATAATAACTTGATCTTGTGGAGCTAGATGTGCTTTGCTCCTTATAACTCTTTGTTAGCTTGAATATGAAATTTATGAAGCTTTAAATAAATTCTTCCATCCTCCATATGTATGTGACATTGATAACTCAAATTCATCCATCCTCCAAGTATAGTCTTATCTTGAAATAAAACAACACTACTAATCCAACTTGTTAGTACCTTAATATATAGGTTAATTACATTATCAAAATCATAAGAGTTACAATCTCCCCTTTTTTGATGATGGCAACCTATAAATTTAATTGAAAAGACAATAACATTGTAAATAAGAAAAGATTTATTACTACCTTTAAAGCTCTCCCTATTTACCTGCCAATATGCTAAGAATGATTAGAGAGCAAAGCTTCCCCTATTAAATTCAATTCATGGCAACAAATATTTCACAACTTGTGAATATGATCAATCCCACAAGTATAACATGCACTTTTGTAGATGGGTAATCCTTCATGATTTTCACACAATATTTGAACTTGTCAGTATGAGATAGTATTTGTAATTATCAGTTGTGCTAACATGTCCATGTGACCTTATATATGTGTACATTTTGTGACTAAAATATGAACAGATTTTGTCCTTTGACATGTACACAAAGATATCCAAATATATACAGTCATGTAACCAATGAATAAAAATCTGCATATTATAACAATCAAGCTTCACATGTATCCAACCAACACTGCATGCATCAGAACGTTATCCAATCAAATAATGAAACATCAAGTATACTATACCAATAAAGTCTCACCCTTTGTCATCAGTAAAAAAATTTAAAAGGGAAAGCATGCATGGATAAGTCACAACAAGCATAGCATAATATACATGATAGTAATATAAGAGCAGTTAAAGAAATGAAATAGTATATAATAGTTATTACAAGTCAGTAGAAAGAGTATTAGTCAAGTAGATAAAATTAGATAGCACTTTAGGTCTTTTGGAGGAGGACCAAGTCATAGGCATCTTCCCTTTACCTGAACTGTCGTCATGAGCAAAATCATCCCACTGTCAGAACTGTCATCAAGATGATCAGAATCATAAGAAATATCAGAAGTAGGAGAGTTACCTCTCTCAGTGTACTTATGACCTAGCTTCTTGAAGTGTCTTTTAAGATTCCACTTGATTTTAAATAAATCATCTTTGACAGTCCTTCTGAATTGGTTGAATTTATCATTCAACCTAATGATTTTCTTTCTCAGTTTGGTATATTCTCCCTTGTTTGGCTTTCTACTGATTTTCTCTTCAGAATCAGAGCTTACTGGGATAGTTTCTTTTTTCTTAGTATCAGCTTTCTTTCTTTTCCCATCTGGTATTTTCCCATGGTAAGTCTTCTTCAACCTAGCTTCTTCCTCAGCTTTGGTTTCACCATTCATGATTTTATTAAAATTATTTCTGGGAAGAAACATTTTGTTAATAGAAGCAAACCCAAAGCTTTCTTACCCAGGGAGGGAGTTTTAGTCCCAAGCTCAATTCCAAAATATGCAAACACCTTCGTTAACAAACAAGAAAATCCGAGTTGTTCACAGGGCACTATTATAGAGCTCAAGATAAAATGAGATAGATTGAAGTTAGTGAGCGTAAGCATAACATAAAGAAACAGTAAACAATCTATTTTTTCTGACATGAAAGTGGCCTCCTTGAGATAGAAAATTGAAGTAAGCTATTTTTGCTAACACATGAGCTCTGGGGGTGAGACAGTTGATGGGAAAAAGTTCTCATTTTTGGATATTTCATTAATTCTAACCCAAAGAGCATAGCTAGAGCTCTAAATTTATTCCAACCAAGAGAAGAGAATGTCTTATCAAATATACGCGATCCTGTAGCAGAGTACCAAAAATTTCTCCCAATTCTAATTCACCTAGAGTAATGGTTAGTATCCAATTTTGCATCTGCATATTACATTTTCCTACCAATTTATGAATAAAATGATGTTTCTTACACTTGTTTTGGTCTATTTTGCAGATAATCAAGAGTCTAGGGGCAAAAGAGTAATAAGAGCCTAATTAAACCCAATTTCGGGTAATTAAATCTTATCTCTTGGAGGCTAAGCCAAAGATCTTTTAGAAGAACACCTTGAATTTCTATATTTGAAACTGTACCTGGAGAAATATACGTCCAAATATTGCAAAACCAAATACATACAGAAGGTGCTGAAGCCAGACGAACCACATGACCAAAATTCAGCGCAATTGGCTCTAATTTTGCAGCGGTTCCTCTGAGCAGTCGTGGAAATTTGGTGGGCCCACGTGTCGATCTTCGACGGTGGCCTCATCTCGCCTTCCAGATCCTTCCTATGCTTATAAATAATGCAAGTTTGGACCAGAATGAGGTGATGGAGAGCAGTTGCTAGGTTTCTTCTCCTTTAGTATAGTGTAGTGTAGTTCTTCTTCTCTTTTTCTTTTGTATTTTTCATTTGTTTTAGATTCATGTAGTAGAGTTGAGTCGATTCTAGATGGAGAGAGATACTGATGTAATAAAGAGTGACAATCTATGTAAAGGTATCTCATTTCTTCTCTATTGTAATCTTCTCCATCTTCTACATGATGCTTAACTAGCTTTTCTTCTCATAGCCATCTGACTACTAACCACTAACTAGCTAACCACTTATTCGATAATCTACAGGAATCTAATAGCCTCTACTAGGCCTTACTCTTGCAAGAGCTATTGGTGGTTCATGATGATGGGTTCTAACCTTCTAACATTCTAACATCTAACTCACTAACAAGCTAACATGCAATGTTCACTTTATTTCATGCTTACTCTATTGTAGTTTTGATGGATTAATTGTAGCTTGCATTTGTTGGTTGAGTGTGAATGTGAAGAATGATCTCATGAACCATGCTTTATATTGTCTCTTCTTGAAGCCAAGGACTAGTAATGGCCAAGGATCCATGTGAGACAACTATCACTAAGAGGTTAGGATGGTTAGTGTAGTAATTAGTAGTTAGTAGTTATGAGTTTGCTTTCATCATTTTCTTCTTTCTTTTTATCTTGTTTTAAAATCTATTTCCAAAATCATTTTCTCATTTTCCTATCGATGTTTTTATCACTCTTTTATTTCACCTAAGTTTTCATCTTCTTCTTTTCTTTTATTTTGTTTTTAAAACCATTTTCTAAATCACTCCACCATACATGCAGTTCTTATTTTACTTCATTTTCTATTTTCTTGTTTTCTTCCACTTATTCTAAACCCTCTTCTTTATTATTTTCACTTCGACTGTTTTCATCGCCTTCTCACCTATCACTTCTAGTTTCTTTTCCTTTTCTCTTTCTTTAACAAATAAGAACTTGTTAACATAACATGTGAACGGACCTTAATGCTTCTATCGCCTCCCGTCCCTGTGGATTTGACCCATTGAGCCATCACGCTATAAAAAAAAAGTATTGAGTGAACATTAGCACACACGCTTTTCATTGAATTTACAAAAAACATATGCTTTGAAGTGCTGCTTTCCACCCGATCAAGTAATTATGGTTTCCTTGGCTAGTGAGAACAAAGTAACAGAATCCTTTTTGATTCTCAAATTTGCGTAGAACACAACCACCAGATTTGTAAGATAGGAAATTCTTTCATATGCAAATCCTCTGAGATGAATGAAATCAAAACACTCATCAAGTTGATAATCTGAAATAGAGTTGAAATCAACATTCCTTTCCACAATACAAGGTTCATTGTAGAATTCTTTGTAGAACATCTTGGCATCTTCGCAGATCAGGAAGATCCTTTTTTCTTTGAGAGATCTTTGCCAAAATCACTTTTATTCTTCTTCCTTCCCAATGTTTTTCTTTATGATCTTCCAAAAAGCAAGTGTAAGAAGGTAAGGCTTTGAAAATAATTGTTGCCTTGTGCTTCTTCCTCTTGATGACCGTGATGAAGAGACGCATGTCCTCTTCATTGAGACCCAAAACGATTGGGCGAGGCTCGAACATTTTGAAGAAGAAGAATTTGGGAATTTCTGAAAAAGAAGATAAAGAGATGAGGAGTTAGATTTTTCTAAATCGTCGTGGGCTAGAGAAGTTGTAACACAGTGGTTTTATGCGAGGTGGATGAAATAACTTAGAAGAGCAATAAAAGGATTAGGCATGGTCCACATCATTTTATGACTATGAAAAGTGATCAAGTCAAATGAGTCAGATTGGACTCTTAGAATGGATACTAGTGGTAGAATCTACTGGTAGAATGCCTGAAATCACAATAACTTAAAAAAAAGTTAGTGATAAAATCATTCTAGTGTGTAAATATTCAAATTTCTACGAATATTACAAAATTGCTCAGCAGGCAAAGGTTTAGTAAAAATATCAGCAAGTTGATTGTGTGTATCAATAAATTCTAATAAGATATCTCTACATTTAACTTGATCTTTAAGAAAATGATGTCTCACATCTATGTGTTCAGTGCGAGAATGTAAAATAAATTTCTTGAATAAGTTGATTGCACTAGTATTATCACATAATATACTAATTATATCAAATTGGACACCATAATCTGGCAAAGTTTTGCTCATCCACAAAATTTGTGCGTAACATAATCTGGCGGCAATATACTCGGCTTCTATTGTAAAAAATGCAACACAATTTTGTTTCTTACTAAACTAAGATACAAGAGAATAGCCAAAAAATTGACATGTTTCACTTGTACTCTTTCTATCAATTTTACTTCCAGCAAAATTCGCATCACTATATCCCAATAGATCAAAACTAGATTACTTAGGATAATATAACCCAAAATTTAAAGTGTTTTTAACATATCTAATAATTCATTTAATAGCATCCAAGTGAGATTCTTTTGGTGAAGCTTGAAAGCGTGCACAAAGATAAACATTAAATATAACATCTGGTCTACTAGCAGTTAGATAGAGAAGACTATCAATCATACCTCTGGAAAGTTTTTCATCTACATTCTTACCACTAACATCTTTATCAAGTTTGATGGAAGTACTCATTAGAATGGATATCTCCTTTGAGTTTTTCATCTTGAACTTCTTCACAAGCTCACACACATATTTCTCTTGACTGATATCCTTTTCTTGCTTGATATACAGTCCAAGAAAGAAATTGAGTTCTCCTATGAGACTCATTTCAAATTCTTATTGCATTCTTGTAGAGAAATCTTCACATAAAGTTTCATTAGTAGAACAAAAATATCATCAACATATATCTGAACTAGTAAGAGATCTTGATCAACTTGCTTGATAAACAAAGTAGTATCAATCTTTCCTTTAGATAATCATTCTCAATAAGAAATTTTGACAATCTTTCATACCAAGCACGAGGTGCTTATTTAAACCGTATAAGTCCTTTTTCAATTTGAAAACATGATCTGAAAAAATATAATCTTCAAAACCTGGAGGTTACTTCACATAGACATTCTCATTCAAAAATTCAATCAAGAAAGCACTTTTGACATCCAGTTGAAATAATCAAAAGTTATTGATAGGTTAGAAGCTTTCGAATCGCTTCTAATCTAGCAATTGGAGTAAAAGTCTCATTAAAGTTTATGCCCTCCTATTGATTGTATCCTTGGGCAACAAGTTGAGCTTTGTTTCTAGTAACAATGCCACTTTCATCTAACTTGTTACAAAAAATCCATTTGGTACTGATGACAGAATAATTCTTGAGTCTTGGTACAAGATCTCAAACATTATTTCTATCAAAATTATTCAATTCCTCTTGCATGGCCAAAAATCAAAACTCATCATTCAAAACCTCATTAATATTTCTAGGTCCAATATGTGACAGAAAAATCAGATGTGAGCATTCATTTAGAGCTTGAGAATGAGTTTTTACCCCTCTTGATACTTGACCTATAATTAAGTCAATTGGATAATCTTCAATTGTCTTTCAAGACTTAGGTAGTTCTGCATAGGATGTATTTGGAGTTTTAATTTGATCTGAAGTCAAATTTTTGTTCATCAGAAGTTTGTTCACTGCTGGTAGGATCAGAATTCCTACTGATATGATCGATTCTACTAGGGTCTCTAGAATCTAAAATGTCTACTTCTTCAATAATCTTTGAAATATGAGGTTAGTCTCTTTAAAGCTTACATGCATGGATTCCTCAATATTTAATGAGCGTTTATAAAACACACATAAGTTTTACTAAAAGAGGAATAACAAAAAAAAAATGCCTTCATCCGATTTTGAATCAAATTTACCCAAATTATTCTTGGTATTAAGGATAAAACACTTATATCCAAAAACTTTGAAATATGATATATTTGAGATTTTTTTCAAAGAAAAGTTCATAAGATGTCTTTTTCAAAATAGGATGAATAATAATATGATTCATAACATAGCAAGCGGTGTTGACAGCTTTCGCCCAAAAATATTTTGATAAAACAAACGAGTTTAACATAGTGTGTGTCATTTCTTGCAAAATTTTATTATTCTTCTCAACAACACCATTTTGTTGTGTTCTTGGTACCGAAAAAGTATGTGCAATGTCATGATCAAGACAAAACTGAATGAAATTTTCATTTTCAGATTTACCACCATGATAACTATGAATTTTGATAATGGAAGAGCCAATTTTCTTTTTTCACCCTTTTGCAAAATTTTTAAAAAAATTAAAAGCTTCACTTTTATGAGTCAAAAACAAAGCCAATGTAAAATGAGAAAATCATTGACAATAACAAAAGCATATTATATTCCATTCAAATTAGAAGTGCTCATGGGACCAAACAAGTCCATATGTAAAAGTTGTAAGGGTTTGAAGTTGATACCTCACTTATTGAATGAAAAGAACTTTTAGTTTTGACTTTCTTGTTCTTTTTACATTCATCACAAGTTACCTCCTTGGGCTTCTTCAATGTGGGAAGTAATTGTACAAGCCTTTGTTGGACAATTATAAGATCAAAAATAGCATGTTCAAGTCTTTTATGTCATAACTAAGAATCATCTTCTAATGCAGCTAAACATTTAATATTTTGATTTGTTAAATCAATAATATCAATGGTGTAAACATTTCTATTTTTAAGTGCTTCAAATAAAAGATTTCCTTCACAATTAAGATAATGCATTTGCTAGGTCTAAAAATAATATTCGTACCTTTATCACATAGTTGGTTGATGCTAATAAGATTAGCTTTCAAATCATTTACTAGAAATACATTTTCAAGAGTAGGAAAATATTTCTTATCAATAGTTTTAATGCTAATGATTTTACCTTTATCATCCTCTTCAAAAGTAATTGTGCCACTTTTACAACTTGATAGGGTTGCAAAAATATTTGGATCTCCCGTCATGTGTCTTGAGCAACCACTGTCAAGGTACTATTTCATTCTACGTTAAGAAAGGTTGGATGCATATAAGAGAATTTTGAGATATAATTTTGGGTACCCAATGTCTTTTGGGTCCTTGAATATTAGTAGCTTACTTAGAAACCCATTTTAAATATGAAATAGTATGAAAATTTTTCTTTATAAAACACAAAGTATTAATATGACCTCTCTTCATACAATAAGTGTAAATCAGATTTGAAGAATTATTGTGATATGAATGAGTATGAAAATCATGATTTCTGTACTAGTAGAATGGCATCCGGCCAGACTGTTGTCGGTAGGATGCTATCCTACTAGGACATGATCTGATTTTATTAGCCTGATTCTGCACATGAGCAGTGTTAGAAGTAGAAGCAATATCAATAAATATTTTTAAACAGATTTTTAAATTATCATTTTCAGTTTGAAGTTTTACAATTTTAACAAGCAATTCATTTTTCTCTCTCAAAATATTTTCATAAATAGATGGACATGATGCATGTTCATTTTTCAAAATAGTAAATCATTTCGAAAGTTTTTTGTGATTCACAACTAACTCAATGTAAGCATCTTCTATTACTTCAGAAGTAATATAGTCATCGAGTGTTACCTATTTTTTATCCGCCATGAAACATACATTTTCATTTGAGATGCTCAATTTTGCTTCATTTTTTTCTTCATTCTCGGAATCACTTGGTTCTGATTCACCTCATTCAACATATAAGGCTTTCTTTTTCTTGAAGAACTTTTTCTCTTTTCCTTTTAAGTTGGGACAGTCTTTCTTAATGTGACGGGGTTTATTGCATTCATGGTAACTTATAAAACCGGTCTCATCTTTCCTTCCATTTGATTTTTGAAAATTTCTCCTTTTGTTGAATTTCTTCTTCATTATTTTGTTAGCATTTTTAATGACATAAGAAAGATCATCATTTTTATTTGTACTTTCTTCACTTGAAGACTCATCTTGTGTTTCCTTGAAAGCTATACTTTTCTTTTTCATTTGCGTGGCATCATCTTACTCTCTTTTCTTTTGGAGATTCATCTTAATCCCCACATTCTTAAAAATCTCCATTAATTCTTGGAAGGGGAGAGTATTGATATTTTTAACGCCCCGATCTTAAAGATACGGAGACGTTATGGCGACGCATATACGCGAGAAAAATACCCCACGTATACACGCTAAGCCTCAATTGTAACCTGAAAAAAAAGTTATAAATCAGAACTAAAATAATCATCGATCACTGCAATAATACATATAGTCAACCACGCATGATATCATATGAATCAAGAGCTAGAATAGTGACTGGAATAAGAACTGAGCTGATATGACAAGAATCAGGAAGTAATATGAAAGCTAAAAAGATAAGAGTACCAGAATAGAATAGGAAGAAGCTCCAGCTATTCGCGAAGCATACCGCCTCAACGAACACCTGCACAAAGGAAACCAACCGTCCAATAGCTGGACGTGCAAATCCAGGGTCGTCAGAACGCGACCATAATGAGTGTGTGTGTAAAGGGGAAGAACTCGTGCAGAAGAAACAATGTGCATAAATAGTAATAAAGACAACTGCAGATAAAAGAGACTAATAACAAGATAAATAACTGAACAGTAATAAACATGATAACCACAGGAATACAGGTAGGAGACAACTAGTACAACTGTAAATATACAATCACTGTCACAATAGGTAACCTATCACATATCACTAGGCTGGTATTCAAGTCCGGTCACAGGTCTAGTCCTGGTTGCAATCATGTATACAGTCATGTGTCTTAAGGCAGGATCACAGTTCAGGGTACAATACAATGTGTTCATACAAATCAATCGATAACAATCAGTTGTGTTCTACGTTATCTTCGTCACTTTCCCACCGGTGTCCCACAACATCCGACAGTTCACCCTGGAACCCGCACATCCAGTAGAACTCATTCAAACTCCGATATGCAGGTATCATTGTTCGAATTGGGAAAGAGAACCAAATAACATGCATCCTAGGGGTTATCATCATACAAGTGCGTGTGGATGCTAATAGGTACTGAGAATGCAATATCACGCTAACACCAGGCGTCACGTACAATAGATAGCCCTGCAGATTCAAGAGGTGGCCCCCACAGATTCAAGAGGTGGCCCCCACCATGTGTATGGTGTGGCACTTTGCTCCGTGTGGCACTTTGCTCTGAGGGAAACAGGATTCTAGTGGTGGCCCCCGTGGATTCAAGAGGTGGCCCCCACCATGTGTATGGTGTGGCACTTTGCTCCACGTGGCACTTAGTTCCTTTCAAGATCCGCCGGACGCTAGCACGATTGTGGGATACATCCTCGTCAATCCCGACACCAGGCGGCAAACCGCCGGACGCCGGTTTGACTGTGCTATTAACAGGTCAACAGTACAGGGGATATGGGTACCGGGTACAGGAGTCCAGATGTCAAGTAACAGTGATACAGTCATATGTCAAGGTCCAGTGAAAGGTGTCTAGTGTACAGTCAGTGAGGTAATGCCATCAATAACAATCAATACCTTATGCCATTTCAATTACTGGGATGCTACTGGACGGTAACAATATCAGTACAGTAATGATCAATCAGTAATCGTATACACTGTGAACAATATCAGTAATAGTAACAGTAACAGTAACCGTGTATACGATGAACAATAGAACTGTACCGTGGTTACGGTCAAACAATCATTTCCCAGTAACTTCAATAACATGGATAAAATAACAGTAACAGTCTAGCTACTGCTCAATAAATAGTCTTAACTAAAGCTGATCATAATCTCACCCATCCATACTAAGGGATATCATTATCTATTCCATCAACTTATATTCCTAATACTATCCTTGCAAATCGTTAAGTATCAGTCCACATCAGTGTAAGCCAAAACGGTAAACTACCATATCAATGAATCTGCAATTAGTCCTCTCTTCAACACCAATATGTTCTAGTCCTATAACCACCAAGAACTGCCAATAAATACTATACCTAATATATGTCCTCTAACCTCAAATATAATGTAGTTCAAATAGCAGATCAAATCAAGTCACAGTCCAGGGTATCCAATGCTAGGCCTAAGTCAACAGTGATAACTACCAACACATGAAATGATAACAATCTCTCAATTTAACTAAATAAATAAGATGTACGGTCCTTGATATCACTTGGAATGAGATAGGAAATCAAACTGATAAAATAAAGAAGACGAAACATGTAAGTAACATATAAAACACTACTGAGAATGGTGAATAAAGAAAATAGTACAAGAGCAAACACTTAAAAATAATACCGAAATATTCAATAAGAAAATAAAGAACACTCACCTGAGATCGTCATGGGTCCGAAACGCTTGATCGACTTTGTAGTTTCATGAGGTAATCTTACTCTTCCAACATTAAATCAATGGCTGCTAGTACTTCAATAGAATGTGTGCAGTTCAAAATGCTAACCACTGGACTACAGCAAACTCCAGAGAAACAAAACTTCACCCAGCTTCTTTGCTTTGAGTAAATTTCAAAAACATGGATTTTAATTGTGATGACCAATCACCCCTCGACATCTTATGTAAATCCTCCATTACCTTCACATAAACAGGAAAGTTCGGTTTAAGGCCTTTCTCCATCATTTCATGGAGAATTCCACCAGCTTCTACCACCCTTCTTGAGTTGTTCACATACAGTGAAAGTACACATACAAAAATTATGCACAAAGGAGGAATCAATAATGAGAAATGCCCATCAGCAATTTCTCCAAATACTAAATTCATTAGCTAATTCTTACATGATTAAGAAAACAAAAAAAAAGAAGCAAGGATTATAAAGTTAAATATTAAACATTAAAGTAAAGTTTCCAAATGAAGAATAATAGTTCCACTGCACCTTTAAATTAAATTTGTATTAGGGGAATGTTGTCACAAGATAATGGATCAACAAAACAATGAAACAAAAACAATGGGGTAAATCTCCGGGGTTGAATATTTTTCTACAAAAACCTTATTAGTTCATTTCGTTTCAGATACTAATTTTCTAAAGATTTATTGCTCTATTATAATATAAATTGTTACAATTGGAAAATTGGACCTCCTTTCGTTCAACTCCATCTGTTCCTAATAAACAGATGGTCATCAGAGACGTACTAAGTTGTATGCCAACTGCTTCTTATGACAAACTGAGGCATTCCTTCAATCAGCGGGATCCTGTTTCTAGGCGAGCAGAACATTCATTATTTTACCTCGTAAACTTGCAAAAGAAAATCACTACGTTAAGCTGCAAACTTCACCTGCTCGTGAGTCACATAACAAGGGAGCTAGAAGGGCATTCAGTCTGGGGAGAGGGTTTCTTGCAATGATATGGTATGAAAAGATCACATAATTTAAAGGTTTAGAGATACAACAAATTTAACTAAAGGATTCTACAATTTTATTTTACTTTATTTATTTATTCTGCATGTGCCACAAGAAGAAGACTTCCATGCATAGAATCTTTTAATTGTTGCAATTACCCATCACCTGAATACATTTTCTCTCGGAGAAAATAAACAAAAATATTTTGCAGTAAAAGAGTTGGCAATCAAACAGATATTTTCAATTCTGAAATGAAGTGAGAAGTAAAAGAACTCACATACACATGGAATGAGGTGTTTGGCCATCGGGGAGCATACGGCCTAGACGTCGGAGCTCCGGCGGATCTCGCGGAGGGGTTGCGTCGGGCTTCTCAAACTGGATGACGCCTTCGGGCGGGACCCCGTAATCTCCAACGAAGGCCGTGTCAGACTTCGGTTCTTTGGCCGAGAATGGAGGAGGGGCGACTCCCATTGCCGTGGAGGTGGAGGCGACCTAGAGATGGCCGGCGAAGTCGGTTGATAGGGAAAAGATTAGGTGGGGGATCTCGGCCATGGGGCTTGCGGCGGTTGAGAGATGGAGAGATTGTGGGATTAGAGAACTTAGGGTTAGGTTTAGGATTGATTATATAGAGGGTGTAATAGTGTTGTGGGTTTCGGGTTGGAACAAGGATAAAAGATTAATGGGTTATGAAATAAGTAAAGGGTAATAAAGGTTAAATAAAATGGTGGGTGCCCTTTTGCAACAAAAGTCAAAGTGGCCAAGTGGTGTGTGCTGTCAATTTGGGAAAGATGGTCACGGGTTCGATCCCTGGTGTATGCAACTGAGAAAATTTATTTATTTATTTTTTTTTTTGAAGGTGATTTGGGCCTGTTAGTGGGCTTGGGCTCAAGTTGGAAAATAAAGAAAAGGAGGACAATGATATGATGGGCTTGGGCTTGAAACAAAGGAAATAAGAATAAGATAAAATGGGATAATAAAAACAATTAATCATGATTAAGAATTAATTAATAATAATTAAAATAATATCTAAATTTTAAAAATGACAATTTTCTTAAAACAAAATACACATACACTTTATACGTATTATTTTTCACTATTAGTTTATGTATTACAAGATATGGGTATTACATTCTACCCACCTTATAAAAATTCATCCTCGAAATTTCAAATAAGGTAGGGAATGGTAAAAGAATCAAGGTCAAGAAGAAACAAACAAGTTTCAAACAGGGAATGATAAAAGAATCAACAATCAAGAGGAAACATAAACAGGCTTCCACGTCGTCTCGTTGGGACACCACGATTCCGCTGCGCGCTCTGATCTCTGGTACCATCTTCAACATGGAGTAACCGATTTCAAGAGATAGAATCAGGAGGAACGAATAGGAAGGAGGGATAAAATCAAGATGGACATCCAAATCACCCTAATGAAGTGTTGGAATCATGTATGTCAACAGATCAAGAATGGAATTCCAAAGAGAGGACGATCAATTCCAAATGGAGTCAATATTATCATGTGAATAGTATATGTATATTGCAGTGTCAACAATAACTGTCTCAGGTTACAGGTAGGAACTAGGTTCTCTTTTATGTCGAACCTGGCTCTGATACCAGTCTGTAACGCCCCGATCTTAAAGATACGGAGACGTTATGGCGACGCATATACGCGAGAAAAATACCCCACGTATACACGCTAAGCCTCAATTGTAACCTGAAAAAAAGTTATAAATCAGAACTAAAATAATCATCGATCACTGCAATAATACATATAGTCAACCACGCATGATATCATATGAATCAAGAGCTAGAATAGTGACTGGAATAAGAACTGAGCTGATATGACAAGAATCAGGAAGTAATATGAAAGCTAAAAAGATAAGAGTACCAGAATAGAATAGGAAGAAGCTCCAGCTATTCGCGAAGCATACCGCCTCAATGAACACCTGCACAAAGGAAACCAACCGTCCAATAGCTGGACGTGCAAATCCAGGGTCGTCAGAACGCGACCATAATGAGTGTGTGTGTAAAGGGAAGAACTCGTGCAGAAGAAACAATGTGCATAAATAGTAATAAAGACAACTGCAGATAAAAGAGACTAATAACAAGATAAATAACTGAACAGTAATAAACATGATAACCACAGGAATACAGGTAGGAGACAACTAGTACAACTGTAAATATACAATCACTGTCACAATAGGTAACCTATCACATATCACTAGGCTGGTATTCAAGTCCGGTCACAGGTCTAGTCCTGGTTGCAATCATGTATACAGTCATGTGTCTTAAGGCAGGATCACAGTTCAGGGTACAATACAATGTGTTCATACAAATCAATCGATAACAATCAGTTGTGTTCTACGTTATCTTCGTCACTTTCCCACCGGTGTCCCACAACATCCGACAGTTCACCCTGGAGCCCGCACATCCAGTAGAACTCATTCAAACTCCGATATGCAGGTATCATTGTTCGAATTGGGAAAGAGAACCAAATAACATGCATCCTAGGGGTTATCATCATACAAGTGCGTGTGGATGCTAATAGGTACTGAGAATGCAATATCACGCTAACACCAGGCGTCACGTACAATAGATAGCCCCGCAGATTCAAGAGGTGGCCCCCACAGATTCAAGAGGTGGCCCCCACCATGTGTATGGTGTGGCACTTTGCTCCGTGTGGCACTTTGCTCTGAGGGAAACAGGATTCTAGAGGTGGCCCCCGTGGATTCAAGAGGTGGCCCCCACCATGTGTATGGTGTGGCACTTTGCTCCACGTGGCACTTAGTTCCTTTCAAGATCCGCCGGACGCTAGCACGATTGTGGGATACATCCTCGTCAATCCCGACACCAGGCGGCAAACCGCCGGACGCCGGTTTGACTGTGCTATTAACAGGTCAACAGTACAGGGGATATGGGTACCGGGTACAGGAGTCCAGATGTCAAGTAACAGTGATACAGTCATATGTCAAGGTCCAGTGAAAGGTGTCTAGTGTACAGTCAGTGAGGTAATGCTATCAATAACAATCAATACCTTATGCCATTTCAATTACTGGGATGCTACTGGACGGTAACAATATCAGTACAGTAATGATCAATCAGTAATCGTATACACGGTGAACAATATCAGTAACAGTAACAGTAACAGTAACAGTAACCGTGTATACGATGAACAACAGAACTGTACCGTGGTTACGGTCAAACAATCATTTCCCAGTAACTTCAATAACATGGATAAAATAACAGTAACAGTCTAGCTACTGCTCAATAAACAGTCTTAACTAAAGCTGATCATAATCTCACCCATCCATACTAAGGGATATCATTATCTATTCCATCAACTTATATTCCTAATACTATCCTTGCAAATCGTTAAGTATCAGTCCACATCAGTGTAAGCCAAACGGTAAACTACCATACAATGAATCTGCAATTAGTCCTCTCCTCAACACCAATATGTTCTAGTCCTATAACCACCAAGAACTGCCAATAAATACTATACCTAATATATGTCCTCTAACCTCAAATATAATGTAGTTCAAATAGCAGATCAAATCAAGTCACAGTCCAGGGTATCCAATGCTAGGCCTAAGTCAACAGTGATAACTACCAACACATGAAATGATAACAATCTCTCAATTTAACTAAATAAATAAGATGTACGGTCCTTGATATCACTTGGAATGAGATAGGAAATCAAACTGATAAAATAAAGAAGACGAAACATGTAAGTAACATATAAAACACTACTGAGAATGGTGAATAAAGAAAATAGTACAAGAGCAAACACTTAAAAATAATACCGAAATATTCAATAAGAAAATAAAGAACACTCACCTGAGATCGTCATGGGTCCAAAACGCTTGATCGACTTTGTAGTTTCATGAGGTAATCTTACTCTTCCAACATTAAATCAATGGCTGCTAGTACTTCAATAGAATGTGTGCAGTTCAAAATGCTAACCACTGGACTACAGCAAACTCCAGAGAAACAAAACTTCACCCAGCTTCTTTGCTTTGAGTAAATTTCAAAACATGGATTTTAATTGTGATGACCAATCACCCCTCGACATCTTATGTAAATCCTCCATTACCTTCACATAAACAGGAAAGTTCGGTTTAAGGCCTTTCTCCATCATTTCATGGAGAATTCCACCAGCTTCTACCACCCTTCTTGAGTTGTTCACATACAGTGAAAGTACACATACAAAAATTATGCACAAAGGAGGAATCAATAATGAGAAATGCCCATCAGCAATTTCTCCAAATACTAAATTCATTAGCTAATTCTTACATGATTAAAGAAAACAAAAAAAAAGAAGCAAGGATTATAAAGTTAAATATTAAACATTAAAGTAAAGTTTCCAAATGAAGAATAATAGTTCCACTGCACCTTTAAATTAAATTTGTATTAGGGGGAATGTTGTCACAAGATAATGGATCAACAAAACAATGAAACAAAAACAATGGGGTAAATCTCAGGGGTTGAATATTTTTCTACAAAAACCTTATTAGTTCATTTCGTTTCAGATACTAATTTTCTAAAGATTTATTGCTCTATTATAATATAAATTGTTACAATTGGAAAATTGGACCTCCTTTCGTTCAACTCCATCTGTTCCTAATAAACAGATGGTCATCAGAGACGTACTAAGTTGTATGCCAACTGCTTCTTATGACAAACTGAGGCATTCCTTCAATCAGCTGGATCCTGTTTCTAGGCGAGCAGAACATTCATTATTTTACCTCGTAAACTTGCAAAAGAAAATCACTACGTTAAGCTGCAAACTTCACCTGCTCGTGAGTCACATAACAAGGGAGCTAGAAGGGCATTCAGTCTGGGGAGAGGGTTTCTTGCAATGATATGGTATGAAAAGATCACATAATTTAAAGGTTTAGAGATACAACAAATTTAACTAAAGGATTCTACAATTTTATTTTACTTTATTTATTTATTCTGCATGTGCCACAAGAAGAAGACTTCCATGCATAGAATCTTTTAATTGTTGCAATTACCCATCACCTGAATACATTTTCTCTCGGAGAAAATAAACAAAAATGTTTTGCAGTAAAAGAGTTGGCAATCAAACAGATATTTTCAATTCTGAAATGAAGTGAGAAGTAAAAGAACTCACATACACATGGAATGAGGTGTTTGGCCATAGACCTAGACGTCGGAGCTCCGGCGGATCTCGCGGAGGGGTTGCGTCGGGCTTCTCAAACTGGATGACGCCTTCGGGCGGGACCCCGTAATCTCCAACGAAGGCCGTGTCAGACTTCGGTTCTTTGGCCGAGAATGGAGGAGGGGCGACTCCCATTGCGGTGGAGGTGGAGGCGACCTAGAGATGGCCGGCGAAGTCGGTTGATAGGGAAAAGATTAGGTGGGGGATCTCGGCCATGGGGCTTGCGGCGGTTGAGAGATGGAGAGATTGTGGGATTAGAGAACTTAGGGTTAGGTTTAGGATTGATTATATAGAGGGTGTAATAGTGTTGTGGGTTTCGGGTTGGAACAAGGATAAAAGATTAATGGGTTATGAAATAAGTAAAAGGGTAATAAAGGTTAAATAAAATGGTGGGTGCCCTTTTGCAACAAAAGTCAAAGTGGCCAAGTGGTGTGTGCTGTCAATTTGGGAAAGATGGTCACGGGTTCGATCCCTGGTGTATGCAACTGAGAAAATTTATTTATTTATTTATTTTTTTTTTGAAGGTGATTTGGGCCTGTTAGTGGGCTTGGACTCAAGTTGGAAAATAAAGAAAAAGGAGGACAATGATATGATGGGCTTGGGCTTGAAACAAAGGAAATAAGAATAAGATAAAATGGGATAATAAAAACAATTAATCATGATTAAGAATTAATAATAATAATTAAAATAATATCTAAATTTTAAAAATGACAATTTTCTTAAAACAAAATACACATACACTTTATACGTATTATTTTTCACTATTAGTTTATGTATTACAAGATATGGGTATTACATTTTTGTAGATCTCTATTAGATTAATGATGCTATTGTATTCCATAGGTAGAGACCTCAACACCTTATTGTTCATTTCAAATCAAGTAATAACTTTTCTAAGAGATTGAAAATTGTTAATGATGCTTTTGAACCTATTAAGAAATTTATCAATAGACTCGTTAGGTAACAATTGAATAGATTCAAAATCTTGTGTAAGTATATTTATTTTACTATTCTTAGCATTTGTGATATTTATAACTTTATGAAACTCATTATAAGACAACCTATTGATAATACAACTAATAGCTTTGGAATTTAAATTTGCAAAAGAGAAATCTTTCTCGTCCCATTCGGACTGAGATGTAGGAAGCTTCTTACCATCAATCTCTATGCTAGGAGAGGTGTAGCCATATTCAATCATACCCCAATCTTCCATTCAATAGACTGAATATGAATTCTCATTTATGCTTTCCAATATGCATAATTAATACCATTAAATAGTGGTGGTCTATTATTGGATCTCCCCTCTGGTAGAATAAGGTCACTAGTGGAAGGCATAGAATCAGTCTCTACGATATAAAGCCTAAAATAAGAGTACCAATGCTCTGATACCAATTGTTGGACCCTAGAGGGGGTGAATAGGGTCAATAGTAATTCAAAATTAAATATACTTAATATGTGTCAAACTGCAAAAATAGGTAGACTGGTAGGATCATCCAGTTTAATGGTAGGATGATACATTCTGGTGGTAAAAGTAACAGAGAACAGAATAGAGCAATGTAACAGTGAATATATATGCACGACAGATAAAGAATAATAATAACAACAGAGAGAACACAAACAATTTTAGAGTTTTTTGGAAACTTCTCTACATCAATCACCTAGAGGTCTTCTATCTAGGATTTGCAAATTCACTAAAAAGCTTCTCTTCGAAGTAAGAATTACAACCACTAAGACTCTTCCTTGAGCTTCAATTTACAATCCACTAAGATACTACCTGATCTTGGATTTACACAATAACTCTATCTTGAGGCACACTACAATGAGTATGACAATAGATTTTGTTCTCTAACATAATAATGAGAACTAAATAAGCACAATGCAAAAATTGAAATAGATAATACAATAGGAGACTCTATGTAATTATATAGTTCTAAGTATTATCAATAATAACTTGGCACAATAAATCTAAAGCAGTAATAATGAGAATCAAAAATAAGTATAGAAAATGTGACTGAGATTCTCCAATAAATAGAGAAACAAATGAATTGATGAAATTTTCTTGTATTGAATGCTTGAGACTTTCTCTGAAAATCAGAACTCGAATGAAGATTATTGGCTCAACCACTTTTGTTTGATGAGATCTGAAATTTAAAATTTGAAGGCAGAAGAGCTCAGTTTTTACTTTTATGAAAGTTTCTAGTTGTGTTCATCTTATTGTAATAAATGAACAAGGTTCTATATAAATAACAAAGCAACATCAAAAATAAATCCAACCGTTGGAGATAGAGAGAGACAGAGGTTCTGTTTGTTAGAGCATTAAATGCAGTTGTAAAAAAGATATCAAAACTGAGCACAATCTGGGCAATTAATGCCTCTGCTGTATTATAACAGGGAAGAAAAAATGGAGACTTTAGAGAGGAAAGAGATGAAGTTTTCTCCCAAAATATATACCCAACGGGTCTCTCAACGGAGTTGAAAAATTGGACATGTATGGGCTATCAAAAGCTGTCAATAGTACAAGGACAGAGAGAGAGACAGATTGACATAAATAGAACCAGTTGTTTAGCTATACTGCAAAGTATGTACGGTCCACTTGTGTGAAGATAAGTTAATGCAAAGAGTGGGTAATATACCAATTGAAGTACAACCCATATGGTATTATAAAAACCACAGACTAGTAAACACAATGTCCAAAGTCGAACCAGAAACAAAACAGAACTGGGATAGAAATATTTTAGTTAACCTTTTCTTGAGAGAGCTGGTAGAACGAGGCTGAGTGATAAGATTAGGTGGTAAAATGGAGATTTAACTTAGAAACTAAAATGAAAAAATCCTACTTGTGCCAAATATATGTTCATAATAAAATCACTGTATGATTACTTACATAGTTTTTATTTTAATGAAATATGTAACTTAATATAAATTTGGCTCTTCTTCCTCTTTCATAACTTGATGTATCTTGTGATAGCTGGATCTTGTAGAGCTAGATGTGCTTTGCTCCTAAGAACTCTTTATTAGCTTGAATATGAAATTTGTGAAGCTTTATATAATTTCTTTCATCCCCAATATGTATGTGACATTGGTATCTCAAATTCATCTATCCTCCAAGTATAATCTTATCCTGAAATAAGACAACACTACTAATCCAACTTGTTGGTAGCTTAATTTATAAGCTAATTACATCATCAAAATCATAGCAGTTACAGACGGGCCTCCTCTTTGGGCACTCATTGGACCCATGTCCAGGTTCGTCACATCTATAACACTTTCCAACCCCAGGCTTGGCATATAGGTTCTCCTTACCCTTTGCAGTGGGGGCAGCTATTGTGCCGGATTTGCTGGAGGGGCGTCAATCACCTTGTAGGCTGGAGGTCGCTCACTTTATGTAAATGCTCGTTGAGTTCTCGTGCCGCTGTTGCGCCTTTGAAAGGTAAGACTCGGCTCCATAGCCTCTCAATCTTCATGACTTTATTCTAGGTCTCATCGATAGAGAACATGTCTTGGATGGCCACACTCTTGGATGGAGTATTTTAGCCTGTTGATGTACTCTGAGGTCTGTTGCTCCTCTATCAGCGATAGGTCACATCGCGATGAGAGGCAGTAGAACTCCTCCATGAATGCCGCAACAGTTCTTGGGCCTTGTCTACATTACTCAAATTGATTGTAGAGGATCGACTGATAGTCGGGTGGAAGAAATCTACCTTTTAGGAGTTGCTTCATGCGCCTCTATGTCATCACTAGTGGTTTGCCTTGACACCTTCTTGTTATTTGTAACTGGTCCAACCATGCAACCTCACCTCCTTTAAGCTTGTAATCCATAAACTTGACATGCTTTTTCTCGAGGACGTAAGCTATGTCAAAGAACTTCTCTACTTCATAGAATCAATCTAAGAAGGATCGATGTCAAGGTTCTCACTGAAAGAAAGAATCTCAATCTTCATTCTATACTCGTTAGGAACTGGGTTCCCTCTTCTTCTATCTGGATTAGGAAAAGGAAATCCTTCTCTCCTTTTAGGATTAGGATTCACCATCCGCCTAGGGCCCACCCATAGGCCGTCCTTCATCATATCCCTCATCTTTGAAGTCGTCTTGGGGTAGAAGGTGTTGATGAGCTACTCCTCATCGGTAAGATCTTGTAAGAAAGATTCTGTAGAGGACGTCTCAGTGGTGGTGATGATTGGTGTTTGGTCAGAAAAATTCGAAGTAAAATTCTTTGAATGGATGAAAATTACAATTGAATAATTTTGATTATAAAAGAGATGAGGGTTTGAGCGAATCTCCTATTTGTTTAAAGCCGAGTTCTTCGTGTAGCGGTGGAGAGTGAGGCTTATTTTCTGCTGATGAGCCGAGTCTCAAACTTGATCTTCAGATCTTTTTTCTTTCTTGCTCACTGATGAAGAGCACAGCTTCCGTCATTGGCTAAAAGAATATTAAAGACATAAAAAAAACTTGATCTCAGCAAGTTAGAAAGAGTGAAACTCTTCCTTTTGTTGTCTTGAACTCTTGAAGGACAACAATTCTTTTCTTAAGCTTCACCAACACTGAACTTTCTGAACCCTTTCTCCATAGCTTTCATAGTTATTTATAGGAGAATCTGGGGTATAGCTAACCCCTTAAATTTCTCCATAATGGGGATTAACTCCATCATTATGTGGAGAAAATGTGAGTTTTAAATTGATCCAGTTTATAGTTGTCAGTTACAGCATAACGCGGATCTCGCGTTGACAGACAGAACACGAAGCTCATAGGATTGCGTCTGTGTTAGAACACAGAACTACTCAGGCTCGCGTTAAAGTTGAAACGTGGAGCTCACAAGCTCGTGTTCAAAGCTAAAAGTTGGAGCTCACAGGCTCACGTTCGAAGCTGGAATGCGCTTCTGATTGAAGTCTGCATTCAACATAGGACGCGGCGTTTTAATTGAAACGCGACCTCCGCATTAGTGTGAGGTCTGCATCTGAAGTCTTGTCTTTAATAACTTTTAGACAACCTACAGTTGGCGTGGAGGTTGATGTAAGGGGGGTCGTTGGAAAGAAAATTGTTGGGGTGGATGTTATGGTTGAGGATTACCTAATGGTGATGGAGGTGGTGGAGAAAGATTATTCGATGACCGTTCACGCCTGCTTTGGTACGCATTATCAGTATGGCCTCGATCATTGAATTTGAGAGATAACCTCTTGATTTCTTGGACCAGAGTGTCCATGGTTGACTCAAGAGCACCAAGTCTCCCTTCAACAGTGTCTACTCTCATGGAGAGGTTGGACTACTTATCATCTCCGACCATCATCGGAGCATTTGCCCAAGTCTGATACCACTTGACGCAGATGGGAAAGCTAAGAAGAGAATTGACGCGGGTTAGAGCTCATTCTAGCGCTAAGGAACCCTGAAGAGATCTCCAGGTACCCGAATCCACAAGCAAGAATGACTCGAATCCACGAGCCAAAAGGAGCAGCTCAAATCCACGAGCAAATATGAGGAAAAACTCAAATTTACTAATTGAAAGTTGAATACAAATACAAGAGATTCAATGCCCTTTTATAGCCTCAGAACAAATCATATTCTATCTATGAAACTAGATTCAAAATAAAGAAAGAAAATTTAAAAATAAAAAAATAAATAAAACTAAATTAAATCCTAAACATGTTCAGATACAGCTGATACGCGCATGTCGGTCGACCGAGAGGTCGACCGATTGACAAAACTTTGCTCTCGGTTTCTGCTCGGTCGACCGGGTGGTCGACCAACTGAGGAGTCTTTAGTTTCTATAAATGTCGGTCAACCAGGTGGTCGACCGACTGTAAAGTCTCTATTCTCGGGAAAATCTTCTCTCAAGACACGGTCGACGGGGCGGTCGACCATTGAGATGGGTGGGGCTGTCGGTCGATCGGATAGTCCACCAAAGTCTATTGTTTTCCCTGCCTTGCCTCGATCTCCTGCATCGTTATCCTCCCCTTTCCTCCTGACTCTTCTTCTCTGCACAATTCCTCTTCATAAAGCCCACATCGCAGTACCAACATTCAAACAGCTTGCAATCCCTAGACTTGGAACACCATTTGTGCTCTCCTTCTCGCTTCTCAACGGATTGACGCTGATCATGAGGCCATCTCCAAATAAAACCATCACTCCAACCCCTTTGTCGAGACTGATCTAGAAATCATGTAACAATCATCTCGTTATGCCTGAGAGTATTCTTTTCAACAACAACGTCGTCAAGATGTGATCATGTGGAGGCAAAAATGCCAACAGGGGCAACGACCTTGCCTTCATCTTCGATCCCCACATTAAGAGATGACAGGGCCCACACGAGGCACAAATGGAGCCCAGATTGGAGGCACAATTTGAATACTACTTTAACTATACTTAAGTTTTAATAATTAATAAAAACTTATCTAATACACATAAACACCTTGTTATGTTAAGTCAGTAACCCTTAAACTAAGTATTATTGGATGGGTTACACAGTGACTTGCTTGACTCAATTATAAAAAGTAAAGAATCTAAAAACTGAATATTATATATTGGATCTATGATTATAAACCATTCATTGAATCAAAACAATATAGCCAATATAAATAGACTAGTGTTTTTTATTCTGTTTTATTTCTTTTATTCTTCTTTTAGCTGGTCATAATTTAGTAACTTTAGTTTTATATTAGTTCAACTAAATTATATTGTTATAGATAAATAAATATCAAGTTTAAATAAGCACAAAATAGAAGTCCTAAATTAGGTAAGAATAGACTAACATGATTCAAGCACAAATGAAGGCACAAATATGCCAGTACAAATGAGCCCAATGGAGGATTTGAGTTGTCCCAATATTCAACGGACTGATACATGAATCAAGAGTTTTAAACCTATGGGCCTATGTGGGTCATAGGCACCAATATTGACACACAACAAATGGACTCACACACAAAAAGGATTAGTGCACTTTGAAAATTGATTAAGGCACACACCACTATTTCCTAAAATACCCTTTTATCTAACTTCTTAAATTTTTTGCTTAATCTCCAAAATGCCCTTCACCCCTCCTCTCTCACACAGCTCTTTCTCTCTCACACCGGTCTCCTCTCTCTCTCTCTCTCTCTCTCTCTCAGCTCTCTCTCTCTCTCTCTCTCTCACGCGCGCACACACAGCTCTCTCTCTCTCTCTCTCTCTCTCTCTCTCTCTCTCTCTCTCTCTCTCTCGTCACTCGGCTGTCGACCCAAGCCAACTACGCACGCCGATAAGCTAGTGATTTTGAGATTTTTATTGATTCATAAAATTTGATGAATGTATGTTAGATTTGTTCAATTTGATGGGTTTAGTTAGTATTTAGGGTTAATTTGTATTTTATTTGTTGTTAAATGCCAAAGAAATGCAAGAAAAATATTGATTGCACCCCAAAAATTGAAAAACTACGATTGAACTTGGTTGGATTTTGTCGAAGGTTGGAATTGAAAACTTCCTTGGGAACTCGCATTCTAGGATGTCTTCGTGAGGAGGGGTCGGAGATCTTGGCAGCTGAAGGCGTTGGGTGGCCTTACAGCTTGGCTTCCATGATCTGCCTTTGGATCAACTTGTCAAGGACTCGGAGGTTTGGAGATCCACCAATTTCAGGCTCACTTTCTGTTTGCATCGATGGCTGGTTGTTCTGGAGGGCAGCGATTTGTACCTGGAGTTGATTATTGAGCCACCTCAATGCTTCCTGCTCTCGGATGATATTCTTGCGGTCAAGTGCCGCTTGCTTTCGATCGCGATTTGATTGGGCTTGTTGTTCCTTTAACTACTCTTTCATCCCGGCGAGCATCTGAAGGAGCTGGTCTTCATATGGCTATGGTGGCTCCTGAGGCGAGGAGTCGTGTCCTCGGTGGTACGCGATTGGTCATCAGTAAGCGAGGAGGTCGTACCCTCAGCGGTTCTGATAGCCTTGCTTTTGGATGTTGTGTTGTTAACAGCTTGCTTTTTTGGAGCCATCATCAATATGGAAGAGGCTTTTTGAGGAGGGTTTTAGCTTTTTATGGGAGAGATCTTGAGTGTAGGGACTCAAATCTCAATGAAAGTAACAATATGTGGTAGAGATTTTTCATTGTGAATGATCAGACGGTCGATCCACACCACAAGACAGAGAGAGGTTTAGAATGTGAGTGTAAAATGATGATCACCACAGAAGAGAGAGACACGGGATTTTTATGTGGAAACCTAAATTGGGAAAAAAAGCCATATGGAGGAGGAAGAAAATCTACTATAATCTGCCAATTTATAAGGATTACAGGGATTGTTTAGAGTGTTTCCATACAATGGCTGACTGCAGAAGTATTTGAAATGTCATGATATTAGGTCCAGAGAGAGGATCCAGGTCTAGGTCACTCAGTTTCCCTTCTCGTTGGAGACGAGGGTCCATTTATACTGAACTGTTGGTGGTGATGAGAGCTGATGAGTTTTTTGTAACTGTATGATCTCCATGTTCAAATTTGTTGTAGTGACTGTGATTATGAGCGCTAGACTATTAGGATTTCATGTAGATAATCTCTTCATTGTTCATAATTGTCCGCCTTGAATGCACATTCAAGGGGGTTACACATCTTTAACGTGAGAGAAGGGAAGTGGCATAATTGTAGGCGGAGATCGCTGTGGTCGCTGTTTGGGATTTCTAGTGTGAAGTTGAAAATCTTGAACTGTAGGTGACTCCGGAGGGTGATATCTTCGGAATAGGAGATAGCTCTGGGATTTCTCTGGGTGGCAGAGCTTGCAGGGAATGATCGGGAGCTATGGTCAACTCGGTGAGAGGCTATAAGTTGTATGGATGCATGTCAACATCTTGATGAGGATCAAATTTTGACCACTACTCGTTTGTATGACTCATAAGTTTGATCCCGCAATAGTTTAAGCAACTTTATACATCTCCAATTATTATTATTATTTATGCAAAGCTATGTCCTTGTTTACTCAGTTTTGGAAATCCCTTGAATATAATATTAGCTCCCCATCTACGCACTGCTATTTCTATGGCTATTGCCTTGAGTAACCTACAATAATTCCTCGAACTCGTGCACTACATCAATATATATCTCGTGATGGTTCAAATTGCTTGATGAGTTTCTCACATACCAGCTGAAGATACAGTAGTTAAGGAGCTAACACTCTTTATCTTTGAAATTTTACAATATGATAAATAAATGGCTTAAACACTAGAAATTAGGAAGGCTCAGTAACCTGCCTAGCTAGTACTCGGGGGTACCAAGAATGGGAACAAAGAATAAAGAAATGTACGAAAATTTTAAGAAGAAATTGTAGCAGCAATATCAGAAAGATGTGTAATTATTGTATAAACGATAGCTCAGAATGAGGCACAAATTAATTTGGTGCAAATTCTAGTCGAGAACCCAACAAGAATTCAACTAACCACTCGTATGATAATACACATGCTCTAGATTCCAGCAGTTTTGCCTCGATTAAAGGACTATAACCATGGGCATTTTTACTCGAAGAATTAGGTCAAAGATGGCATTAGTGAGTATCAAGTTCAAGGTCAACCTCAGGCAGACTCGACCACAAACTTCATGGCTAAAGGCCTGAACATGGATAGAATCAACAGTCACATAAGTTAGGACTTGAGAGCAGAAGACCAGTTCTAATCGGAAAAACAAATAATTTCAAATAAACTCTGGAATCGTTCGACAAGTTCCACATAAAATCAGAGAAACAAATAGTTTTTATTGAGTACAGAAAAATTCAAGAAACATGAAAAGCGTATATACAAATAAAAGCAGAGAAAGCAAATTGATGATTTACAGTAACTCAAAAAACCCAACTCAGAAAGCAAATAAGTTAAAAAGAGGGACCTTTCGTGTAGCAACAACAACCTGATCGAGCACCGGTGGGAAGTCGGTTCTGTCATGTGATTCTGTAAAAACATACCCACAAGCACTCGAGCGTGTCTACACAATCCAGGTAATGGTGGGGACTGCAATCTTAGATAATGGGGACTGCAGATGGCAACCACAAAATTGCCTGCACATCTCGCCATCACATCGACACAACCCAATCAAAGGATCAATAAGCATGTACCAATCATCTCTAACCTAACTCTTATCCATAAAGCCGACAATTAATCAACGAGTGCAGTGCAAACTAAAAAGCAGAATGTCACTGGTTACTCATTCCTTGATGAAATTATCGATTAATGTTGTACAACTAACCTAGACCGGAGTAGGTGGATGACGAAGACTGTTGTTTGGCAATAGCTGTACTGCTCTCCAGCTCCTCCACCAGGAGGTGACCCAAATCTAAGAAACATGCCAGCATAGATCTTCCACTTGAAGGTGCCACCATGTATGCATACAATGGTCCCTGAAAAAACTGGATGCTTTCAAGGTTTACATACATCAAAGGAGACAAAACTGCCTATATATATATAAACTGTCATTGTTGAGAAGAAAAGAAAGCACACATCTACTGCAAGAAGCTGGAACTTACCTCACAGTTTGGAATCAACCAAAACCATTAGCAAACCTATTTTGGTTGTAACATCATTTTTCGCATTATACTCCAGAATGATCACCATATAAAAAACTTCCAAAAAAGTATAAGCCTGTGAAGTTTAAAATATAGCGCATAAATGACAAACTCCATTTGATTATAGATGGGTTTATCCAGTACATTCATATTCTTATGAAAAATTATAAATATTCAAGTGACTATTGATTGATATATTTTGGAAATATTTTACGTTACAAAAGTTACCATGTTTTTCTAAACCATTATGGCCTTACAAATCCATGTTATAGATTTACTTAGCCTACTTAAAACTTTCAAAACTATGAAGCATAGAGGCCTATTTATTCCATGTGCTATGCACGTGTAGAGAATTAAATTGCGTGGATTTTTTGGAAAAGTCACACGATGATAGTAAATTGACAACAAAATTATAACGTATGTGATGCACATAAGAAAAAAATAACATTTTCACAGGAACAGACATGCAAAATTTAATTTCTCAACATATACAATGTCATATATAATATTGTGCAATATAATCTCTAGGCAATATGGCAAATATTTCCAAAATGTACTTTTCTATTATGGGTTAAATGTGGATTTTCTCATAGCATATCATTTTATAGGAATGGATCATGACAAGGAAAAAATTGAGTTCTAAAAAACGTGGGCCCACACTAAGAGGGTGTGAACCATGTTATCTTTCTGGAATTGCCTTGGAAGTATGGACAAACATGCATTTATACAATAATAGGATAATACAATTTGTAACTATATAAAGAGGAAATGTGATATTTATGAAATATAACTTCTATAAACATATACATACCAAAATATTTATTTCAGTATGTTTCAGTATAAATGTTTTGTTTTGGATCAGATATTAGTGGTGAAGGGACTCATTGAGAAACTTCAAATAAGTTTGCCTCGTCATCAATCATCATCGAGCAATCGTGTTAGGCTGATTAAATGGACATTTTAAAAAATGAGCTCAGTTTTAATGGTATGAACCATGGTTTTAAATATTGGTCAGTTCTGAGAGGGGGAAAAAAGTTGGTATGAACAAAGGTTTCAAATGTTGGCTGATTCTGATAAAAGAATGAGTTCAGTACAGATGTTATGAACCGTGATTTCAAATATTGACCAATTCTGATACATATCTACAATACTATATCGGGTTTGAGATATCGGATACAATATTAACTAATATCGGGGTCAATATAGTCGATATGGCCGATATGACGATATTGATATAAAAAGCGATTGGTCGATACCAATACCAACACCGAGATTTTAAACCATGTATGAAACCTCTTTCTTGTAGGATTTGTGGATTTGAATCTCCCTAGTTATAATGTAAGAAGAAGTATTTGAATTATAGTCGAAACTCATACATATTGGCGATTTTGTATCGGATTTCGACCTGCCTGGTACTGTTTTGGGCCTTCAAAATTGGCATGTGTTGAAACTTATAAAGATTACCGATTTATTTATAGTTTCAACTGATATCGTGTTCGCATCAGCTAAATTAGGTTCGCATAAGCCAATACATGCTAATATTTCCCTATCCAATCCGGTAGGAATATAGCTATGAGTTTAAAAAAGAGAAATAAAAGGGAAAAAGAAAAGAAAGGGAAGAGAATGAAAAGGAAAGAAAATAAAAAAGAAAATAAATGAATAGAAATAAAAAAAAAAGAGAACAGAAAGGAAAGACAAGGAAAAAAAGAAAGTAAAAAAGAAAAGAAAATCATAAAAATAAAAGAAAAGACAACGAAAAGAAAAGAAGTGAAAAAGGAAAAGAAAAATGATAAAGCAACGCCTTATGGGCCACTACTCAAGAAGCCCAAGCCCACTTAATTGGGCCTGAAGAAGGTCTATCACCATGGGCACATGGGCGAAGAACAAGATCAGGTTGCCCTTTTGGCACAAAAGACTAAACGATCCCTTCATATAACCTATATAAAGGGTCTCACCCCTACCACGAGAGGCATTAGAGAGGCTTTGGTCAGGACCGAGACCCGACCCCTTAACGACTCTGTCTTGCAGGTCATCTCTGACTCCTGAGACACTTCACCCCCTATATCAAAACTCCAGAATCAAAGCAGGGCCTCAGAGCCACCAAATGAGCCCATACCCACTTTCCTATACTTCATAAAAAAGATAGAAAATAACAAAGAAAGAATAGACAACCTTTCCCAAGTTCTTTCCTTCCTTGATAGTTAAACAATTCTCTTTCTATGTTTTAATTATCTCCGGCATATCTTCTTATTTCATAGTAGCAAGTTATTTGTGGTCCTCACCCACGAAGTCAGAAGAAAACCACACGACATGTATGTTTGCGCACAAAACCCCATTTACTTCTCATTTTAAGCTATATGTGCCTTATAGATATATATTTTTTTCTGCTTAATTATTAGTATTCTTGCTTTCTTTTTAGTCGTGTTGTTTCCTTGAGTCTTCCTTGAGTCTTTATTATATTGAACTCAATCTTTATTCCACTTCTTCATCTATATATTATCATGTATGGACATTTGTATGTATTGTTGCAGTGATTTTGATTCATCATAGTGATTTATATAGGTTACTCAGGTTACATTAGGTTTAGCATGTATACATGGGGTATCCTCCTCGCGTATATATATCGCTGACTCTCGTCGCGTTCCGCTCAAGCGTATTTTGAGAAGCGGGATGTGACATCATTTCTCAGACTCATCGGACTGGGAATCTGACGTTAGTGGTGGGTTGTCTTCAAAAATCACTTCACCAATATAACATCAATCAGTTAGGCGGAGAAAGATGAAGACATTGTGCTGTTCGACAGTGATCCTTGAGCTCAAAAACTTAAACTTCAGTGGGAGAAATGCTTTGAACAACATGAACCTCCTACAGAAGATAAGATGGTCCAAGTCGATGTGGGTGATCAAACACACCCAAAGCTCATCTATGTAAGCGAAAGTTTGTCGCTGATAGAGAAGTAAGATCTTATGTCTCTTATATGAAAATAATAGATATCTTTGCTTGGAGCTATGAAGACATGCCTGGTCTCGACCCTCACATGGCCATGCATCATCTTAACATTAAACAGGACTTTAAGCCAGTTAAGCAACCACAACGATGGTTTCGCCCTGACATCATAGAGGCAATCGAGATCGAGGTTCACAAACTCATCGAGTGTGGCTTCATTCGAGAAGAGCAGAACCTAGATTGGGTCGCTAACATTGTGCCCATTCTTAAAAAGAATGGAAAGATCAGACTCTGCATTGACTTCCATGATCTTAACACAGCCTGTCCTAAGGATAAATTTCTGCTGCCCATCACTGATGTCATGGTTGACAACACATGTGGCTTCAAAAGGATGTCCTTTATGGCTGATTTTTTGGGTACAACCAAATTAAGATATACCCAGATGATGAAAAACATACGTAATTTCAAACACCGTTGGGGTGTACTATTACACGATGATGCCATTTGGTTTGAAGAACGCTAGTGCAACCTACCAATGTGCTATGAACACAATCTTCCTTGAGCATTTATAAAAGACAGTGGAATGATATGACGATGATATTGCAATCAAAAGTCACAGTAAAGAAAACCACCTACATAAGAATGGTGTTCAGCATTATGTGGCTCATCAACTGAAAATGAACCTGACAAAATCATTATTAGGAGATCAAGCGGCAAATTCCTTGGATTCATTGTCACATCAAAAGAAATTCATCTTGACCCCGATAAAATCAAAGCCATCCAAAATATGCAACCTCCAAAGACTCTCAAGGAGCTCAGAGGTTTACAAGGCAGACTTGCCTACATCAGAAGATTCATCGCCAATCTATGTCGCTGTCTCGTTCACACGATTAATGAAGAAAAGTGCCTTCTGGGATGATGCTAGAAGGCTTTCGAGGATATCAAAGAATACCTCACCAAGCCTCCGGTCCTGATAGCTCCCATTTCGGAAAAATAATACTTTCTTTATGTAAAAGTTATGGACCACTCTCTAGGCGTCCTACTTACACAAAAGAATGATGAACGCTTTGAGCAAGCCATCTACTACTTAAGCAGAATCTTAATTTGAGCCGAAAGCCACTACAACCTAGTCAAGAAAGAGTGCTTCGCTCTTGTCTTCGCCATCCAGAAGATGCGGCATTACTTGGTCGGGCAGACCATTCATGTCATTTCTAGAGTCAAACTTTTAAAGATTCTCATGACGATGCCAGGATCTTCGAATTTCAGATTGGATAATTAGGCTATATTGCTATCCTAATATGATATGACCTTTGTATCCCAGAAGACGATAAAAGGTCAAGCCCTCTAGACTTTCTTGTAACTCATCCAGTTTCAAAGACTTCAAAGTTGCACGAAGATATCCCAGACAAGGTCATCGAAGCCAACATGACCTCAAAAGATGAAGTTTGACAAATATTCTTTGATGGCGCAACAAGGATGGGCCATAAAGGCAAAATAGTTACAGGAGTGGGGTGGTGTTTGTCTCACACATAATCATATTCTTCCTCATATTTTTTCATTAACGGAATCTTGTTCCAATAATGTGGCCGAGTACAATGTCCTACTCATTGGCCTCCAGCTTGCTCGACAAATGAGGGTACAATACTTTGAAGCCTATACCGACTCCAAATGATTATTAATCAAATCAAAGGAGAGTGCGAGGTTCATCATGAAAACTTGATACCTTATCACCGTGTAGCCATCCAGTTGGCTAACATATTTGATGGCTTCTATATCAGCCATGTGTCTCATCTCCAAAACGCAAAGACAGACGTTCTAACTGCACTTGCGGTTCTATTGGCCTTATGGGCTGATACCAGTTACCGTCTCATGGTGGCTACTCTCATCTCTTCTGTCTGAAGTATAGTTTAGAGGTTAACGAAATTCATACAACCTCAACAAACTTTAAACCTAGAACTGGCGATTTTTCATCATCGACTATGCCTTGCATGGCATATTGCTCGATGATCCTAAGGAGGCAGCTTCTATTCGACGAAGAACCCTTCATTTCTATTATATCTGGAGGTAAAGACACTTTACTGCCATTCATATGATAGTGTACTTCTCCACTACCTATACAACATGGAAGCACAATAAGTAATCAGAAAAGCTCATGATGGCTTATGTGGTGCCCATCAGCCAGGTCCGAAGCTAAAAGATCGATTGCGCAAACTTGGCTATTATTGGCTAATAATGATCATCGACGCAATGCAATATGCAAAATAGTGTAAAGCCTGTCAAATTCATGTGGATTTCATAAACTAACCCACGGAGCTGCTCTACCCCCATAACAGCTTCATGATCGTTTGAAGCATGGAAAATTGATTTCATAAGACCCATCAGCCCTCCATCGGTGAAAGGTCATTGGTTTATTCTTATTATAATCGATTATTTTTCAAGTACACGGAAGCTATATCGCTCGCTGAAGTTAAAATTATTAATGTTATTAACTTCATTAAACACCATGTCATCCATCGATTTGGTGTTCCTAGGAGGATCATCCACGACAATATCCCTAATTTACGAGCCAATCATTCACCGATTTTGCGACAAATATTGAATTCAGAATGTAACTTCAACGGCATACAACCCCGCCGCCAACAAATTAGCAGAAGCATTCAACAAGATGAACATCAAGCTCCTAAAAAAGTCCTTCTCCATAAGCAAACGAGATTGGAACGAGAAGCTCAGCGAATTTTTTTGGGCCTATCGAATTATGGTCCGAACCCCAACAGGCAATATGCTTTTTCACTGATCTATGGGTGTAAATCAGTCATACCCTAAGAAATTCAAATATCGTCACTTCGAGTTGCCTTAGCAACTAAGATGACACAAGGAGACAATGATCAATTACGTCTCCAGGAGCTTAAAGTGCTAGATGAGAAGCGATTACAGGTTCGATAACATATTGAGCTTTATCAGGCTCGAATCTCGAAAACTTTCAACAAAAAGGTAAAAAAGAGAGTTTTTCAGAAGGGTGATTTAGTCTTAGCTGTCAGGCGACTCATAGTCATGACGCACAAGACCAAAGGAAAATTCACCTAAATGGTAAGAACTATTTTTAATAAAGATGGTCTACTCAAATAGAGCTCATTATCTCGCAAATCTAAATGGCGATGCACTCATGATGTCGATCAATGGCAAATTCCTAAAAAGTACTATTCATAATCATGTTAACATTATACCTCTGATCGAGTAAGTACTATTTGTGATCATGTTAATACTATACCTCTGATCACCTAGTCAGAGTCATCTAACTATTAATCCTTTCATGAAATCCTCTTTCCCAAGCGAGATCAACTCCAACCCTCTCTGATTGGTTAGATGGATCTGGGTTTATAACAAAATGTTTTGGTGTGGCTAAAAGAAAGTGTTCTTCTTAAAAGGATTGCATCACCTACTAACATTGTCGAGCCGATCGAATATTGAAAGACAGTGATGCATGATAAAAACATTGAGGAATAGACAAAGGCAAACTACCAATTTTAGCTTTGTCACTCTTCTCTACTACTGAAATTGAGTTGAACTCATTGAAGAAGGCCCGTGATACACCTTGGCAGAACCTTTTCAATATTTTCACATTCATATCAAAGTGTGGCGACTGATTGAGGATCAGAGAAAATTTCACAATGAATGATAATCTCCTGATAAATTCCTCACGGAGTTTATACTCGCTTCTTTAATCCCCAACGAGATTTTAGAAGTCATCTGCAGAGTGAAAACTTAGAAAGTACACTATGTTAATTAAAGTAATATAGCAATCTAATGCCTCTGACGGTTAAGGATAGAGGAAAAAAGTTGGCTTTTAGGCACAACGAAAAATCCTCGACAACTCATCATGCTGAGGGAAATAGCATGGCTAGCCCAACTTAAATGGTAGTTAGTAAAGATAAATCAAATCTGTTAATACCTAAGGGTTTGCTAAAAGTCCTAAAGTACCTGATCCCGCCAATCCGACCAAAATTTCTTACCAATTTCCTTCCATGGAATGGTAGGATCATACAAAACTGTATTCATTTTCCCAATGAAATGAATTATAGGTTGAGCCTATCATGTTAGCATTAAACCTCTGACAGTAAAACTTCCATATATCCCTAGCGAATATTCTATTTGTCATTTTTTGCAGTAGAAGGACAGGTCCACTCAAATTTTACAAATCGCAAAGCAAATTACTGTTATGTTCAAAATCACACCTATAGTAGTAGGCAAATCCTTGTTAAGTTAATATCACACCTCTAATAATTCATTCCTATATCTAGTGGAACACTTGTCACATTAATGCTTACCTCTGACAAAATCTCATTTTATTACCCGGTAAGATATTTAGCTGTCATATTAATGATTACCTATGATAACTCTTTCAAATACTACAGGGAACAATCATTTCTCTTTGAAATCCCCACAGGAGTCACTAGTGTCACATTAATGATTACCTCTGATAACTTCTTATAGATTTCCCACGGGATCTCTGATTGTAAAATCAAAGAGTTAAGAGATTACCGTGTAGCTTTGGACTAAGGGTCGTGTCCACGAGGAGGATGTTGGCCCAGAGGCCTTCCACTCAAGTTTTGATGATGATTAACTCATGTAGTTATGTTTACTAATAATCTTGTGATGTTTAGTTTCAGATACTTAACCAAGATATTAGTAGGTGATTAGCTTCAACAAAGATGTTTTGAAGCTTTCACATGGTGATTCAAGAGCCCGAGCGTCAAAGTTCATATCTAGCACTCGTTGGAGTCAAGCTCGGTGGATCACGTTTGGATCGAGTCGGCTTGAAGACGGAGTTCATCAAGAAGACTTCGGTACATAGTTTAGATAATGTTTTAGATTCATCTGTTAAAGATTAGATAGTGTGATATACTCAAGTTCACAACACACACACTTGTTTAAGTTTTGTGTTTTGGTTTTCGGTTTTTAGTTTAACCGGTCTTGGTTTTCATGAATAGATAGTATCAATACAAGTTTACATGATTTAATGTATATTAGATTTGTTCTATATACATCTATGCTTCAACTATTTAAACAAACTTAGTTTGATAGTCTATTTCATGAGTTTGAAGTTTTGGTATTTTAACAAAACGTATTTTTGGATTTAAAGTCAAAAACATTGATATATATATATATATATATATATATATATATATATATATATATATATATATATATATATATATATTTCATGTATATTGGATTATATCCATATACTACATGCTTAAATATTGTTTCAATATCATGTTTTTGTATTTGGATGAGTTTTGGACAAAACGAATTTTCAATTCAAAAATCCAAGTTTTGGAAAATACAGATTCTGGGTTTCGGCAAAATTTTCATAACACAAAATGGTTCAAATTGTTTGAAATATGTGTTGAATTTTTTCACACATGTTTGTATATTAAAGTATTATACTGAACTTATTTTTGTGAAGTTTTAGAGATTTTATGGGATTTAATAGGAAAATAAAAATCAAGTTTTTCAGTCCCTAATCCCAGTCTGCCAGGCTCTGGCGGTCGACCGACCGGTCGACCGGAGCGGTCGACCGGACGTGCACAAGAACGTGCACGCAGCCAGCCCCTTGGGCCGGTCGACCGAGCGGTCGACCGACTGAAGGAAACCCACTCTCGGGTTGCCCCGGTCGACCGGGCGGTCGACCGGCCAGAGAGCCGTTGCTCTCTGGTTCAGAGCCCGGTCGACCGGGCGGTCGACCGGAAGGCTCAATAGTCAAAAATTTGACCGTTGGCCGGTCAACCGGAAGGCCAATTCTGGCCTAGTCAGCAGCCAACGGGCAAATATCTTTTGGGGGTTATAAATACCCCATTTGAGAGAGGTTCTGGTTAAGATTTTCAACAGCAAAAATGCACCTATTCTCTAGTGTTTTAAAAGCAAGTTTTCAAAAGAGTTTATTGGTTTTAAAGATCATTCTTTATTTGTTTTCAAGAGTTGAAAAAATCAAAGAAAAATATAGATTTGGGATATTTGCTTTGTTCTTCATTTCTTTCAAATACTAAGTTGTTTTTCAAAGTATTTTTCCTTGTGATTTATTTTTCAACATCTTGATTTTTCACACTTGAGCTATATCATTCTATCCTCTCTATACGATCCTTGTTTTTATGGAAAAGAAGTTGTTTGTGGTTGAGATAGACCACCAAGTTGTAACCCTCCTTATTTGTGACATCCCTCTTGTGTAGAGGTTGATTTTGGAGAGGTGGTTGGCTCCCTCTAGTGAGAGGTGGAGAGTGTTGGTATCCCTCTTAGTGAAGAGGTAGATTGTGTTGTTTAAGGCTTTGTGCCTATCCCTCATTTGTGAGGTTGATTTGTGTGGCTTTGTGCCTAGCCTCTAAGTGTAGAGGTTGTGTTGTAATTGAGAGAGGAGTTGTGTACTCCCGGTTGTATTGCCCCAAATCCTCAGTGGAGGTTCCCTGTGTGGGAGTCCTGTGTGGACAAGTTAGTGGATTGGAAATCCTTCTGTGTGAAGGCGGGGACGTAGAGCTGGGTGCTCGAACCTCGAAACAAATCTCGGTGTTTTCGTTTGATCCATTGACTCTAACTCTCTCTCTTTACTATTGTGCCTTGCATTATTCATATTGTCATATATTCATTATATGCTTGGTTTGTTTGTGTGTGCCCCACTTGAGCTTAACCACGAGCGCTTCATATAGAGCCTCAACTCATATTCAGAGGAATCAAGAGGAGTTAGTCCAGAGCCCTTCACCGGGAATTCGGCTACACTCGTTGGTTGCATTAAGTGTAGTTGCAATTAAGTTTTTAATTTTCGCATTTAGTTCATTAGATTAGCAGTACACCTATTCACCCCCCCTCTAGGTGTACTTTCAATTGGTATCAGAGCCTACGCTCCTGATATTTGGTTTAACCACCTAGGAGTGTGATCTTGGTTAGCTAATCTATCATTTGCATTTGCACATTTATATTGTTTACACACACTCATGGATTGCTTGTCACCTCCCATGTTTGATGTCTCCAACATTGACATGTGAAAATTTAGGATGTCCATGTACTTGAAACCCTAGGCTTGCATGTTTTCCTTGCCGCTACCAAGAAATCCTATCTTGGTGATAACAAGCATATAGAGGCCAATGCACAAGCCCTTGAGGCACTTAGAAGCACGCTTAATAAAGAATATCTTATGATTGTTTCTAACTGTGATTCCGCCTTTGCAGTGTGGAACACATTGACCTCCTCCAAGATTCAATTGCCAATCCAAACGGAGGATGAATCTAGTGGAGAATCCGAGCAACAATGCTACATGGTCCAAGGGAATGACTCCCTTGAGGTATATTCGGAATCTCAATTAGATGATGATGATGCTAGTTCTTCTAGTAATGAATATATTGATGCCAATGCCTTGAATGAAGAACTATTCATTATTTGTGAAAAAATGTTAGAAAAATATAATCTTTTGAAAAAGAAGAGTTTTGAACTTAACAAAGAAAATAAGGATTTATGTTCAAAACTTGATTTGATTTTGCAAGAGAAGGAAGAGATTTCAAGTGAACGTGACTCACTTAAATCTCAACTAGACCTTGCCCTAAAGGAAAATGAGATTTTGAAAACAAAAAATGATTGCAATGATGTTTTGAAGAAAAATAAGATCTTGTCTTTAAAACTTGATTTTATTGTAAACGAAAATATTTCTTTGAAAAACAAAATTGACTTGATTTCAAAAGATTTAGAAGGTTGTTTAAATGAAAATAAATCTTTAAAAGTTGATTTAGATTCTCATGTTTGCCATGCTAGTGTAGCTTTACCATCTAGCTCACATATTGCATGCTCTACTTCTTCTAACATTGAAAATGATATATGTATGCTTAAGAAGAGTGTTATTATTTGGGCTCCACTTTGAGCCATTGTGCCATGAACCATACACGTTTGGAATCTATGTTTCGAAAGAAACAAGTTCCATCTTTACATGCACACCATACACGGCATACACATGCTTCGCACGTTCACACCCATCACACTATGTATGCTCATGTGTACACTTATACATATTATGGACGTAAGGGCCACCTTACTAAATTTTGCTATGATAAGATACATGATGTAAATTTAGCAACTAAGTTTGTTTGGGTTAGGAAAGGAATTAACCCCCATGGACCCAAAAGAGTATAGGTACCAAAGACCACCCCTATTGTATTTGATGTAGGTGTGGGCTCTCGCATGATGTGAGAGCGATGGTGCCTTGAAGTGGATGCTTTCCGAGCTTTATGAGGACTACTTGGATGCATCACTTTCAAGGGGAGTTTGGTGGGAGGACCACCTTGTTTTGGAGACTTGGAGAGTTGCCTTCATAGGTTTTGGTAACAATCTCTAACTCCTCATTTATGTTTACATGCTTTCATATTATTCATTTTTAGCATGTCTTGATGTTTTATGATTAGCATGTTATATGCCATGAGATTTAGATTAGTGATATACATGTTTAGTTATTTGAGACACCCACGTTTAATATGGATTTATATCTTTGTGTTCTCACATTTGTTTTTAACTAATGTGTATGTTCTAGATCTATGCATGTGCATGTACATAATGATCATATGTATGTTTATGAATTTTTGTTTTGATTTCTATGCTTCATGATTTGAATATATGTTTAGATGTTTGTTTTCATTAAGACTTGGATATATACTTGTACAACTAGTGAGCCACAAATAGATTATTATATGTTTGTGCTTGAACGCTCATTTGTACCCATTAGATGTACTAGTATAGCCTAGTTTTGATGATTCATACATTTTGACTTGTATTCCCATATTGTACATGTTTTTCATGTTTATATGTTTAACTTCATGTATATGTCTATTTTGTCCAAACTAATTGTTATACATATACATCCTTGAGCCACTTGCCTTCATGCATATACTTTTGTGGACTCGTTTATGTTTGAATATGTATGTATACTTTAGTTTGTACATGACATACATATACCTTGAAGAATTCTAGTTTTGATGATTTTCATATTTTAAGGAATTTCTTATTGAGCGAGATTGCCTAGTTTCATGATAATGTACTTTACATAACACTTGTACACTCACCTTATTTAGTGTTTTCTCATGATTTTGTTTTCATGAGTACAATTTGTGCTAATATAGATTTTGAGTGTTTGGTGATCATGTGATCTACATGTTTTTCATGAAATTTATTTTTGTTTTATTCCTTGCTTGAAGGATTTCGTACTAGTTTTCAAATTTTTCTTAAAACTAGTTCGTATTCTTCATTATGGTAGAACTTTTCAAACATATTATATTTTCAAACCTATTTTTAAAAACCCTACCCATTTAAGTGCGGTTGGTTGGGCGACCATGCCTTGTGTGTTTCTTATTGAAAATCCTTTAAACATGTGCATGAAATGGGTGGAAGGTAATATGAGTTATACACTTAATCTTATTGTGTTTTCAATTGGTATCATTGGATCCTTTCAATTGGTATCACTATTGACATTTTTTTATACTCATATATGTGTTTTTTTGTGCTTACTATATCTCTATATTTTTGAGCACAAATTTTGGTTATGCTAAGCTTGATTTCTTTAATGACTATTATATTTCAATTGATTATGTTTCAATTGGTATCTTATACAAGCTTATGCATCGTTTTATTTGGTATTTCATAAAGGGGGAGAAAATTTTATATTCCACCTTTCAATTGGTTTTGGTATTCTACTCCCACACTTTATGTTAAAAATGATTAAAAAAATGATATCGATTATTTTTGGTATCATATGCTTTTAATGAAAAATTACTTTCAATTGGTACTAATCTTAACAAATTGGTATCAAGATTATCTATAAGTTTACTTAAAATTGGTATGTTTTATTGATATCAAAATTTTTGATTTATTTACTTACAATTGGTATTTAATTGGTATTTACTTACAATTGGTATCAATTGGTATTTAAATCTATATTTGTTTTATGTACCACATTATGTACTTTCAATTGGTATATCTCTTTGATATCATGATGCACTAATTTGATATATTTTTTTCTTACAATTGGTATCAAGAAAGTTTTGTTTTGATTTCACCCCTTATTGATAATTTTTTTGTTTTTTATTTAAGACAAAAAGGGGAGAATATTGTTTTTCTTTGACCCCTTTGTTGATGATCGACAAAAAGGGGGAGAATGATTTTGAGTTTATATATGCATATTTGTGTTTTTGCATATATTGAGTTTATGAATATGAGAAAAATGATTTTGTGAGTTTTAACAAATAGGGGGAGAAGGTTTTTGGAACATATGTTTGTTTAATGCATATTTCTCTTTCCTAGTTGTTGCATACATTTTTTATGCATATTCATGTTTAATATTCATTGAATATCTTATGTTTATTGCTATGCATGAGTTAAGAGGGAGCTTCTTTGAAGCTTAACTTTAATCCGTGCATATATAACTTCATGAGTTTTGTCATCATCAAAAAGGGGGAGATTGTTGGCCCAGAGGCCTTCCATTCTAGTTTTGATGATGATTAACTCATGTAGTTATGATTACTAATAATCTTGTGATGTTTAGTTTCAGATACTTAACCAAGATATTAGTAGGTGATTAGCTTCAACAAAGATGTTTTGGAGCTTTCACATGGTGATTCAAGAGCCCGAGCGTCAAAGTTCATATCTAGCACTCGTTGGAGTCAAGCTCGGTGGATCACGTTTGGATCGAGTCGGCTTGAAGACGGAGTTCGTCAAAAAGACTTCGGTACATAGTTTAGATTATGTTTTAGATCCATTTGTTAAAGATTAGATAGTGTGATATGCTCAAGTTTACAACGCACACACTTGTTTAAGTTTCGTGTTTTGGTTTTCGGTTTTGGTTTAACCGATCTTGATTTTCATGAATAGATAGTATCAATACAAGTTTAAATGGTTTAATGTATATTAGATTTGTTCTATATACATCTATGCTTCAACTATTTAAACAAACTTAGTTTGATAGTCTATTCATGAGTTTGAAGTTTTGGTAATTTAACAAAACGTATTTTTTGATTTAAAGTCAAAAACATTGATATATATATATATATATCTATTTCATGTATATTGGATTATATCCATATACTTCATGCTTAAATATTGTTTCAATATCATGTTTTTGTATTTGGATGAGTTTTGGACAAAACGAATTTTCAATTCAAAAATCCAAGTTTTGGAAAATACAGATTTTGGGTTTCGGCAAAATTTTCATAACACAAAAATGGTTCAAATTGTTTGAAATATGTGTTGAATTTTTTCACACATGTTTGTATATCAAAGTATTATACTGAACTTATTTTTGTGAATTTTTAGAGATTTTATGGGATTTAATAGGATAATAAAAATCAAGTTTTTCAGTCCCTAATCCCAGTCTGCCAGGCTCTGGCGGTCGACCGACCGGTCGACCAGACCAGGAGCCGGTCGACCGGAGCGGTCGACCGGACGTGCACAAGAACGTGCATGCAGCCAGCCCCTTGGGCCGGTCGACCGAGCGGTCGACCGACTGAAGGCAACCCCTCTCTCTTGCCCCGGTCGACCGGGCGGTCGACCGGCCAGAGAGCCGTTGCTCTCTGGTTCAGAGCCCGGTTGACCGGGCGATCGACCGGAAGGCTCAACGGTAAAAAATTTGACCGTTGGCCGGTCGACCGGAAGGCCAATTCTGGCCTAGTCAGCAGCCAACGGGCAAATCTCTTTTTGGGGTTATAAATACCCATTTAAGAGAGGTTTTGGTAAAGATTTTCAAGAGCAAAAATTCACATATTCTCTAGTATTTAAAAGCAAGTTTTCAAAAGAGTTTATTGGTTTTAAAGTGTAAGTTCACCTAGAGGGGGGGTGAATAGGTGATGGCTAATCTAATGGTCACTTAATGCCAAATGATGATGCAAATAATGCGGAAGCTAAAACAATTATGACCTATTTAAATCTTATTATACTAAACACTATGTACAACACAAGAGTGTAGCCGAATTCCCTTTGCAAGGCTCTGGACTAAACCCCTCTTGATTCCCCTTGAATGGGTTGAGGTGCCGCGTTGGCTCTCTTGGTTGAATACAAGTGTTAGCAACAATCCCACGCAAGTATATAACAATTAAGCACAAGGTATATCAAGCATGTAAAAGTAATGACAATGTAAGTAATGCAAGATATAAAAGAGACAAAGAGAGAGAGAGAGAGAGAGAGAGAGATAGAGTGAGCAATCGCAAATACAAAGGTATGTTTCGAGGTTCGAGCACACTTGCTCTACATCCCCGCCTTCGACACACGAAGGATTTCTACTATGCAAGATCCCAATGGATCTCTCCTCGGTGCCGCAACACCTACAAGCCCTCGGACTCTCTAGTCCCTTGCACACCACAAGCCCGCCAGCTCGCCGAGGCCGTACCTCGATCAACAAGAGTTCGCACCCGAACCCGAAACAACCACGAGCACACTTGCCCGTCTCCTCAAAGTACAAGAATGAAATTTTGGTGATCCAACACTTGATCACCTAACAAAAAGCTCTCACAACACAATCCTATGGATAGATTAGACAATGGATAGCTCAAGTGATTGTGAGAAAGTAAGGATGAAAGCTATGGTGAAAAACTCAAGAAATTCTCTTTTTCACTCTTTATAAAAACTTCCCTTTAGATAGGAAATATTTGCTCACTACTTTGTGGAGAAAACTCTTCTGAAAGTATGGGAAAAACTGGTTCTAAGAGTCTCTAAAATCCTGGCTTCAAACAATGACAAAAACCACAATTTATAGGCTGCCAGAAAACTAGCCGTTGGGATCTGTCAGTACTGCCGGTCGACCGGCCAGTCGACCGCCAACGGTCAAAAATCCGACCGTTGGAGCCTCCGGTCGACCGCCCGGTCGACCCAGAAATTCAGAGAGCAGAACTCTCTGTAGCGGTCAATCGTCCGGTCGACCGGACCACTGTGCTGCCAGACATGCACAAGTCTGTGCACGTCGGTCGACCGTGGGTCGACCGGCCCTTGGTTCGGTCGACCGCCCGGTCGACCGAACTGGCCTGTCAGCCAATTCCAGGTCTGGAAAACTGATTTAAAAATTTATTTTAAAATCTTTTAACACTTATATAAAAATTCTATAAACTTGTTTTAACATTCTATATTGAAAATCAAACTTGTGATAAAAATTTTCAAGTCATATATCAACATATTCATATCATTTCAGCGTCTTGCAAATTTTATCAAAAATCAAAACATGTATTTTTCAAACTTGGTTTTCATAACTTCACAAAATATAAAAACAAGATATTTGATTTCATTTTAAAGCATAGTGTGTATGGATATGATCCACTACACAATCATAATGTAATATCTATGTTTTTGACATTAAGCTCTAAACTTGGTTATGGTTGAAAAGATATACATGATAGAAATACCAAAAACCAAGGTATATATATTTTGTCACAAAGAAAATCTTTTACTAAATAAAAATTCTTTTCTAAACATAAAAATCTTTTATGAAAGCAATTCTATCAAGAGTGTGTGTGCATGGTATACTTGAGCAATCCACCACTATTCTATCCTTTACATTTTATCTAAAACAAAAACAAAATCTTATACCTAGACACAAGTCTCAACTTCTTGAAGTCTTCACTTGAAGGCTTCTCATCTTCTTGACTTGGTCCAAGCTTGATCCAAAAGCTCCTTGGATCACACCGTGCTAGCTCCAAATCTTAGCTTTTTATCCTTTGTTGAGCTATGCACCTACTAAGATCTTGATAATGAATCTGTCACTAATTAAACACAAGATCATTAGTAAACATAACTTCATGAGTTGATCATCATCAAAACTAGGGTGATAGGCCTTGGGCCAACAATCTCCCCCTTTTTGATGATGACAAAACTCATGGAGTTATATATGCATGGATTAAAATAAAGCTTCAAAGAAGCTCCCCCTTAACTCATGCATAACAAGAAATAATAGATATGGCAATGAGGCACATGAATATGTATGCAAGTATGGAGATAAAACATGCAATAAGCATAAATCAAAATCTTTTTCTCCTATTTGCAATACAAAAATATATGCATAATTAACAAGGAAGACAAATACTTCTCCCCTTAAGCAATGAAAACATGCATATAACTCAAATACTTCTCCCCCTTTTTGTCACTCATCAACAAAGGGTTCAAAGTAAAATCAAATCAAACAAATTTTACTCCCCCTTTTTATCAAAGAGATCAAGAAGGGGTAATACAAATCAATCAATAAAAATTTATATGCGATATACATCCATGAAGAGGAAGACGCTAAGTTAGCTTCCCTACACATATGCATTACATGAAGAAGGGATGACAAGCCCTAACTCACATAACACATATTATGTAATGCATAAGAGGAGATGTGAAGCTCCCCCTACACACGTATATCATATAAAGAAGAGTTGTCAAGCTCCTCAATTTATAATATACTCAACATGAATCCATATGTAAGAGAGATGTTAAGCTCTCCTTGCATATACAAATCAAAAATTTGAATATTTCTTTATCAAGACAAAATTTTAAACTTTCTTAATAAAACACATTTTGAGATATCAAATCAACATATTTTTTTATTTTGATATCAATTTTGAAAACATATTGCATAAGCTTGAGAATTATCAATTTGAAAGTTGAATTAAGCTTAGCATATACATTGTGCATGAAGAGTGTGAATCAAATGTAAGTCAAGCACAAATAGATCATATATGTATGAAAAGAGAATACCAATAGAAATTGATATAATTTGAATTTGAAGGCATTCATACATACAATCAAAATATGAGTATATAGAAATCATATTGATACCAATTGAAAATATCCAATGATACCAATTGAAGAGTAAGCTTATCATATACTCTACCATATGAAGAATTTGCACTAGTTAATATGAAAATGTTTTAAAACTAGTACGAAATCCTTCAAGCAAAAATCATCACATTTTTTTTTATTATTATTATTTTTTTAAAATAAAGTTTATATTTCAAGATATATGTATGTTTTGACAACACAATAAGTATACATACATATCTCTTAAACACAATTGAGTCCATGTAAATAGATTTGCATTAAAGGCAAATGACTCAAGAGGTATACATGTATATCTTAAAGTTTGGCAAAATACACATATACATGAAATGAAAAACACATGATCATAAATCAAATCCAATAAGTGAGAATACAAGTTTAAAGATGTATGTATCATCAAAACTAAGCAATACAAGCACATTTCATGGGTTCAAATAAGCATTCAAGTACAAATATAAATAGATTTATTTGTGGCCCATGATATGTACAAGTATAAATCCTAGTGTTGATAAAACTAACATATAAACTAATATTCAATACATGAAGCATCAAATACATTTTGAGAAAAAATAGAATCATGTGTAAATCTCAAAAACTATTTGAAGAATAAATAACTAGTATAATTGTTTTTGAAAAACTAGTTAAAGATCCTTCAAAAATAACAAATCTTATGTTTTCATAAACATAACTAGATACACGAAAATTTAAGCACTCATGGTCTATATGGCTCAAAATATTTTTTAACAAAAGTGTGAGTGTTAAACTATCATGTAAATAGCATTTTATAAAAATAGTCAATGAAGCTCAAAAGATCATAAGTCATTTTTTTAAAACAAAAACACGAAAAATCATTTTTCATCAAAACACTAATCTTCATGGTATATGTATGATTAATCCAATCCTAACAATACACATACATATCCCAAAAATAAAAGAGTCTATTAATGATGTTTGCATGAAGGCAAGAGACTCACGGGTATACATGTATATTTATTAGATTTGAATTAACAATATATATACATGAAGTAAAACATAAAATAGGTAAAACATGTATAAACAAGAATCATCAAAACTAGTCTATACATATGCATATAGTGGGTACAAATGAGCATGAAGTTCAATCATATATGAATCAATTGTAATTCACTATTTGTACATGTATAAATGCAAGTTTGACACATGCTATATCTAAGCATGGTATTACCACATGAAGCACATGCAACACAAAACATGAACATGCTATGAATATTATGAAAATAAAGCATGTACATAAAAAGTAGGAGTTTAGAAATTGTTACCAACTCCAAAGCTCCAAATATGGTGGTTGTCCCACCAAGCTTCCTTGATAGTGATGCGTCTAAGATGTGCCCATAAAGTCCATTGCATCCACTACCAAGGCACCAATTCTCTCACGTTTTGTGAGAGCCCTCACCTACATCAAAAGTAAAAGGTGGGGGTTTTGGTACCCATATTTTCTTGGGTCCTTTGGGGTTAGACTTGTAAGGATCCAAAATCTTCTATAATTAGCAAAATTTAAAGAATTATATTATCATAACAAAACTTTGCTAAATGGCCTTTGCGGCCACAATGTGACATATGTACACCTTAGTATGCTTATGAGAGGGTGTATGATCATGGTGTGCAACATAAGCATGTGAATGTGCATGAACATGTGGAACTTGTTTTCTTTGAAACAAGGATTCCAATCTAGTATGATTGAATGCACATGAGCTCAAATTAGAGCTCAAATTATCTATCTTATTTTTCAACATATTTATCTCATTGGTGGTGGCATGTAAAGCATGATGAGATATATGATCATTTTTCTTTTTCTTACAAACATCTTCTTTTTCTTTTTCAACAAATTTTCTTTTCAAAGTAATGTTTTCTTGAAAAACAACTTCTTTTGTTTTCCACCAAATCAATTTTATTTTTCAAAGACATATTTCCTTCACATAAATCATTCAATTTTGACATGAGGGAAACATTTTCATTTTTCAAAAACTCATTTTCTTTTTCTAAGCATGCCATTTTATTTTCTAATGAATTTTTCATTAAGCATGGCATCAAAATTCTTTTTCAAATTTTTGTTATCTTTTTCTAAACATGCAATGTTAGATTTAAATGAATCTTGTTCTATATGCATGCAAGCAATGTTCTTTTTCAAATTTTTATTTTCCTTTTTAATCATGTCATATTTCTCAAGAATTGTTTGGCAAAATGAAGTGAGCTCATCATATGACATGTCCTCATCATCGGATTCGGAGTTTACCTCAAGGGGGTTATCCCCTGGACCATATAGCATACGTTGGAGATGTCGCTTCCAACGTCCGAATCCCTTCCCGCATAGTATAGATCCTTTTCGCCAAGGGAGGTGAGGGTGTTCCATACTAGAAAAGCCGAATCAATATTAGCAACTCTAGATATAAACATCATCTAGGGTAGACTTTAAAGCATGAAGGGCTTTTGCATTAGCCTCAAAATTCTTTACCATCTAAAGAATATGCATTATTAGTAGTGGCAAGATATACATGAAAACCTAAGTTTTTGAGGTACAATGACATCTTAACCTTCCAAATTTGGATGTTAAGAATGTCAAAGGTGGGTGGTGACATGAACTCCATGGTGTGTGTACAAATATTGTGATTAGCCTAAAAAGAGGATCTTTAACTCTTAGGTTGTTAGACCCAATATCAAGAGCACTAGCTCTGATACCAATTGTAAGTTCACCTAGAGGGGGGGTGAATAGGTGATGGCTAATCTAATGGTCACTTAATGCCAAATGATGATGCAAATAATGCGGAAGCTAAAACAATTATGACCTAATTAAATCTTATTATACTAAACACTATGTATAACACAAGAGTGTAGCCGAATCCCTTTGCAAGGCTCTGGACTAAACCCCTCTTGATTCCCCTTGAATGGGTTAAGGTGCCGCGTTGGCTCTCTTGGTTGAATACAAGTGTTAGCAACAATCCCACGCAAGTATATAACAATTAAGCACAAGGTATATCAAGCATGTAAAAGTAAAGACAATGTAAGTAATGCAAGATATAAAAGAGACAAAGAGAGAGAGAGAGAGAGAGATAGAGTGAGCAATCGCAAACACAAAGGTATGTTTCGAGGTTCGAGCACACTTGCTCTACATCCCCGCCTTTGACACACGAAGGATTTCCACTATGCAAGATCCCAATGGATCTCTCCTCGGTGCCGCAAAACCTCAAGCCCTCGGACTCTCTAGTCTCTTACACACCACAAGCCCACCGGCTCGCCGAGGCCGTACCTCGATCAACAAGAGTTCGCACTCGAACCCGAAACAACCACGAGCACACTTGCCCGTCTCCTCAAAGTACAAGAATGAAATTTGGTGATCCAACACTTGATCACCTAACAAAAAGCTCTCACAACACAATCCTATGGATAGATTAGACAATGGATAGCTCAAGTGATTGTGAGAAAGTAAGGATGAAAGCTATGGTGAAAAACTCAAGAAATTCTCTTTTTCACTCTTTATAAAAACTTCCCTTTAGATAGGAAATTTTGCTCACTATTTTGTGGAGAAAACTCTTCTGAAAGTATAGGAAAAACTGGTTCTAAGAGTCTCTAAAATCCTAGCTTCAAACAATGACAAAAATCCCAATTTATAGGCTGCCAGAAAACTAGCCGTTGGGATCTGTCAGTACTGCCGGTCGACCGGCGGTCGACCGCCAACGGTCAAAAATCCGACCGTTGGAGCCTCCGGTCGACCGCCCGGTCGACCCAGAAAATCCAGAGAGCAGAACTCTCTGTAGCGGTCGACCGTCCGGTCGACCGGACCACTGTGCTGCCAGACATGCACAAGTCTGTGCACGTCGGTCGACCGTGGGTCGACCGGCCCTTGGTTCGGTCGACCGCCCGGTCGACCGAACTGGCCTGTCAGCCAATTCCAGGTCTGGAAAACTGGTTTAAAAATTTATTTTAAAATCTTTTAACACTTATAAAAATTCCATAAACTTGTTTTAACATTCTATATTGAAAACCAAACTTGTGATAAAAATTTTCAAGTCATATATCAACATATTCATATCATTTCAGCGTCTTGCAAATTTTATCAAAAATCAAAACATGTTTTTCAAACTTGGTTTCATAACTTCACAAAATATAAAAACAAGATATTTGATTTCATTTTAAAGCATAGTGTGTATGGATATGATCCACTATACAATCATAATGTAATATCTATGTTTTTGACATTAAGCTCTAAACTTGGTTATGGTTGAAAAGATATACATGATAGAAATACCAAAAACCAAGGTATATATATTTTGTCACAAAGAAAATCTTTTACTAATAAAAATTCTTTTCTACATAAAAATCTTTTATGAAAGCAATTCTATCAAGAGTGTGTGTGCATGGTATACTTGAGCAATCCACCACTATTCTATCCTTTACATTTTATCTAAAAAAAAAAATCTTATACCTAGACACAAGTCTTCAACTTCTTGAAGTCTTCACTTGAAGGCTTCTCATCTTCTTGACTTGGTCCAAGCTTGATCCAAAAGCTCCTTGGATCACACCGTGCTAGCTCCAAATCTTGGCTTTTTATCCTTTGTTGAGCTATGCACCTACTAAGATCTTGATAATGAATTTGTCACTAATTAAACACAAGATCATTAGTAAACATAACTTTATGAATTGATCATCATCAAAACTAGGGTGATAGGCTTTGGGCCAACATAAAGATCATTCTTTATTTGTTTTCAAGAGTTGAAAAATCAAAGAAAAATATAGATTTGGGATATTTGCTTTGTTCTTCATTTCTATCAAATACTAAGTTGTTTTCCCTAGTATTTTTCCTTGTGATTTGTTTTCCAACATCTTGATTTTTCACACTTGAGCTATATCATTCTATCCTCTCTATAGGATCCTTGTTTTTGTGGAAAAGAAGTGTTTGTGTTGAGATAGACCACCAAGTTGTAACCCTCCTTATTTGTGATATCCCTCTTGTGTAGAGGTTGATTTTGGAGAGGTGGTTGGCTCCCTCTAGTGAGAGGTGGAGAGTGTTGGTATCCCTCTTAGTGAAGAGGTAGATTGTGTTGTTTATGGCTTTGTGCCTATCCCTCATTTGTGAGGTTGATTTGTGTGGCTTTGTGCCTAGCCTCTAAGTGTAGAGGTTGTGTTGTAATTGAGAGAGGAGTTGTGTACTCCCGGTTGTATTGCCCCAAATCCTCAGTGGAGGTTCCCTGTGTGGGAGTCCTGTGTGGACAAGTTAGTAGATTGGAAATCCTTCTGTATGAAGGGGGACATAGAGCTGGGTGCTCGAACCTCGAAACAAATCTCGGTGTTTGCGTTTGATCCATTGACTCTAACTCTCTCTCTTTACTATTGTGCCTTGCATCATTCATATTGTTATATATCCATTATATGCTTGGTTTGTTGTGTGTGCCCCACTTGTGCTTAACCACGAGAGCTTCATATAGCGCCACAACTCTTATTCAGAGGAATCAAGAGGAGTTAGTCCAGGGCCCTTCATTGGGAATTCGGCTACACTCGTTGGTTGCATTAAGTGTAGTTGCAATTAAGTTTTTAATTTTCGAATTTAGTTCATTAGATTAGCAGTACACCTATTCACCCCCCTCTAGGTGTACTTTCAGAGGAATGCGATGAAAGCTTTTCAGTGTTTTGTTTAGTAACAAAGAGTGTGCTCGTTTTTTAATTGAAAAGAGAATGGAAAGAAGGGAGATGATTAAAAGAGAAATTGCAACTTTGGAGAAGGCTTTGTAGAAGGTGATTTTAAAAGCTTGAAAATTGTTTGGTTGATTTTAATATAAGAAGGAGAAGATCTGGGCTCACTAATTTTATTTACTTCACTACTTATCTCAAGAATAATTTTATTCCATCACTTTTATCATAGGCAAAAGAGCTTATTTCTTTTAGTGTTCAAGTAAAACAAATGAGATGATTTCGGATCAAATCTTGAGATCTTTCTTAACAGAACATTAAAAATAGAATGTTAAACCATTAAGCGCGAGGAAGCAAGTATGGAATAAAAACGATTTACAAATAGTATGCCTTGAAAATTCAAGTTTTAGAAGAAGAGCATCATCATGAGCTTTCAAGAATAAAAAAATTAACTTTAGGCATTATGATTCAAGAGAGTTCTTCTATCAAATTCAATCGAGAGAGAAGAGGCAGAAAACATCATTTAGTGAACCCAGAAAACGATTAGCTACTCATTATGAAATGAAAACAAACAAGAAATTGACAATTAAACACAAACATACCGAATTCAAGTTGAGTTGGAATGGCAAGTAGAATCTCCTTTGATTGTCACTTCAAAGACGAATTACACACTCAAATCCACTCTTCTCTCTTTCTGGTCTAAACTAAAAAAAGAATAAAGAGGAGATATAACTTCTCCAAGCTTTCTAACAATGTTCCTAAACCCTAAAAATGAACAATAAATTTAATCCTAATCCTCGCTCCTTTTCAGTACAAAACCCTAGCTTTATAGGTAAAACCTCAGAGGGAAGGGAGTGAGGAGATAAGGGGAGCAAACGCTCCCTTATCTCCACCAACAAGCCGCGGATTCGCGGCTTGGGCCGCGGATC